>WSFP011369863.1:0-31491 GCA_009831015.1 Picea engelmannii
CCATGAGGAAACAATCTCCACATAACTCTCCACATGTCCATAAAAGATTAGTAAAGATTGTGGAGAATGGGCCACGAGGAAACAATCTCCACATAACTCTCTATATGGCCATATTTTCACATAAGCGTATTGGACCTTGTATTTGCACACATTAGTCTTTAAGAATTGTCCATTAAAATATTAATAAAAGTAAAAGAATTAACCAGCAATTTATATGCATTAACCTTCTAGAAATATTCACTAAAATATTAATAAAAATGATGGAGAAATAACCATGTGGAAAGAATCTCTATATGTCTATATTTTCACATAAGGGATATAGAACTTGTACTTGCACACACTAATCTTTTAGAATAGTCCATTAACATATTAATAAAAGTGAAAGTGATGTGTTGAATTATAATACAATATAATATTATATATTTATATAATTAATTTTTTTAAATATAAAATAAAATGATATAAAAATTTTAAGTAAAATAATAATTATTTGAATAATTTTTTTAATAAATATCATTAAATTTTTTAAATAATAATAATAATAATATAATAATTTTAAAATTATATGAGTTTTATTTTAAAATAGTTTTTGGATTTGAATCTAAAGAGAATATTTTTAATCATTAAATTTATTAAAATTATATATTTGATATAAAAAACTAAATTTGTCAATTGAGTGTAGTTTGGATGGTTGAGAAGAATGATTGTTATCCTCTTTAACTCGATTCAATTTTCATAATAATATCAATAAAACTTATAATAATACTACACTTATTATTTTAAGTGTCACAACAAACTATAATCTCATCGAAGATTTAAAAACCCGTAAAAAATGTAAACACAACTTTCCAACCATAAACCATAAATAAAACTATGATCTCATCGAAGATTTAAACGCACGTAAAAAAATGCAAGCACAACTTTCCAACCATAAATAGAAAAAAAAAATGCAAAATGAAGAAGTGTCCAACCTTGTTTACGAGCCCATCTACTCTAGTAGCCCATTTGCAAAAGATATTAGTTAATAATATTGTTGATAACACATGGATAGTTGTTTTTTGTTGACATAGTCGTTGTGATATTATAATATAGATAGCGTGTGGATGAACATAAAAAAATCCTTAATAAACTATTCCTACGAAGAAGTCTACAAAAGTAAAGTGTTGCACCACATGTATAGCATGAAGGAGATACAAAGCAACCTTCATAAACTATTCCGTTAAATCAATTGCCACACAAACACTTATTCAAACCAAAGTTTTAAAAGTGTTTATACGTGTGTTTTGGGTGGATTCCTTTCAACCTAATTAGGTGGTAAGGAAATTGGAGCTTTCCTCGTGGGGATCACGAGCCACATGGTACCACGTGGGCCTGCCCCACTGCCCTAGCGATTTTGTAGGTCGGCTCTGTGATATCTACCATATTAAAAAGCCAGACATTTGACTCTTGACATGGATGGGGTCATGAAGAATTTCATGCCGGTTCCAGAATCCTATATATCCAATCTTTTTGTTCACGGAGTCGTATATTTCCAATCTTCCCATTCAATAAGTTAAAGTAAACCTATATTGTGTTATTGTGTTTGACAAGCTCTAGGAATTCTAATTATTTATACACTGTTATATCTATATATTTTTGAAGCATTGAGCACTCAAAAGGTGTGTGTAAAAGTATTATCGAAATTTAGCTACTCCCATACAAATCTTGAATCAATCACTCGAACCACAATAGGTTTTGAACCTATCTGTAGGAAATCTCACCATGCATTTTTCTCAAAGGCTCTTTCAACCTCCCACCAAAATATACAAGTGCCCATGAATCACCAAGTAACTTGTAAAGGTCACCCTAAAATGAACAAGTGCCAATGAATCATCATTGTAGCCAAAGTTCTCAGACTAGATGAATTACAATCATTCATGGTGCATTGTTGTAACTTAAAAGAAACTCTTTGTTATCTATCTATCTATCTATCTATCTATCTATATATATATATATATATAATACAACACACTAAAAGAAGATTCTTCGTAAACCTAGGAACAAATAGAATGTTAATCAACTCATAAACATCACTTGAATGAATATAAAAATAAATGGATCTAATTCGTCTCATAGGATAAGTGGCTTCATCACCAAGATCCACACACATTCCTTCCTCTTGCTCTTAAAACTTGTTGAATAAAGAGCTATCGTATGTCATATGTGTCAAAGCTCCATTGTCTAAATACCATTCAACACTAGACACAATGTTAGACGACAAGTAAGACGCCAAATCCATTTCCATATTGGAAAATCTAAAAATATGAATAAGAAACAACCCTTCCAAGGGTGAAGGTGTTTCTCTTAAGCAATCTAGGGTATCACACCCAACAACCTCAAACAATGTCAAGAACCTTTCCTAGGTAATTTTCAATTGAAATCCAAACTCCCTCTTACATCTAGAGTGATATTATCCACAAAAGCTCTTATACCATGTAGAAATTTTTTGAATTACATAGTTTAATGCAAATCATAAATTTCACCTCTTTCCTAGAGGTTTCTCATATCTTAACCCTATGAATTTTCAGAATTAGGTATTTTATGGAATATAACAAAAAACTATAGTAGCAATGGACAATATTTGAATCCTTAGCAACCCTAATCCACTAAAAAATTCAAGAGATAAGATGTCAATGTGTTCTAGTAAGTTTTATCCCTCCAGGGAAATATCATCATGTATATGACATAACTAAAGATGCTTATGGTTGTTGTAAATTTTTTTTTATATATTTCCTTATATTTTTCAATCATCATGTTAAATCATGTAACTTATCTACCCTTAATTTATGTCAAATTAACAAGACACATAATGTTGGGAATTAGAAACCATGAAGAATATAGATAGATGAAAGTCAAATATGCATTTACACAAGCATTTAACAAATGGAATCTTCATTAATATTCATAAATAGGAAGTTCATGTACATACCATAGCCTTGTCACAATGATAGTACAATCCTTTAGCTCTCCAAAACCCTAACCAAGGAAAACCAACAAAACCATAGCTCACATCATGGAGATCCAAAAAGAATTCCCTCCAGGGCAGGACACCTCTCTTGTTCTTCTCTTCTCCAAGAAGAACCTATGGTTTCATATCAAAACCCTAATCTCCAAATATGAAAGGGTTGAAACCTTAATGCTAGTCATCAAAATAGTCCAACAAACTTAGTAAACCCTAGTGACTCTGAGAGTGAGAGACTATATTAGAACATCCAAGAGATATGAGAAGTGACACACTCATCCTTGTCACATCTCTAACACAAGAGTGATAAGAATGAGTGATAAGTGAATGATAATCTACAATGTCTAGCTCACAAGAGAAAACCCAAGCATATCACAAGAGCAAGCTCCAAGAAAGAAATCAACCTTGATTTGTATAACTTATCCTTGTTAGAAAAACAGGATCACGGAGAAATAAAATAAAACAAATGCAGAAATAAAACATAGAAGACACACAAACATACATCGTTCACCCAGTGTGGGCTACATCCACCAAAGAAATATCCGGGTCCTTTATTATTATCCAACAAATGAACATATACAACCAACATCACACCCATTGTAACTTCCTCTTCTTTCTCTCACAGTATCCTCACTCAGAATACAATATTCACAATCATACATAGCCGCAATACATTTCCCTCATAAAAGAGGGTTGCCTTCTAGGGAAAAAAACCCTAACATAACCTCTACCGTCAGATCTGTGACCTTATAATGAATGGTCCAGATTTACTATGAAATTACAATATACATTTACAAGGAAATTTTTCCTTTGGAGGCTTCACCCCCGAACCCCCCATCCAGGGGGATAGCCCTCCCAGACCCCGCAGGGGGGAAAACCCCCCCTACATGGAGTGTACATTCTTCCAAGGTATAAATTATTCATGGGGTATAAACATGACTGAAAACAAAGACCTCTGAATTAGGAAGATAATCATGATCCACAACCAACAATCCTAGGGTTTCTTATCTATATTGGATCATTTTATAATTTATCATCTATATTGTTGCTTTCTAGGTGGAGAAATTGGAGGAATTGGCATGCAAAGCCCATTTTAGTGGCATGCTCTAGTTTGCAGATTTGGGGTCTAAAATATTCCAAATTCATTTGAGGTATATAATGAAATTTTGGGTGGTAAAAGAATTGAATTCATAGTTCCAATTTTCTTTAATCTATTCTACATTTATACCTTTCCAATGGTGCAAACATTTCCTCTATTGGAACTCGTATGTGGAAGTTATGCCTCCCGCAAGTTAACCTAAATTGTTGACCACCATGGTCCAAGTGGATTCCACGTCATCCCCCATTACTCACACAAGTGGGGTTATCCATGTGTTTACTTTCAAGAAAATTCTAGAAGGTCAAAGGACCTTATCACTAATTCAGGGTTCAGGCATGCAAAAACCCTAACCATAGACAACTATTAGTTCTATGTTAAATATTGGGCTACTAGGAAGAAAAAGGGTTCTATTATTTAGCATTTTACTTGTTACATAGTTGATCATATCATATAGAAGTGGATTTTATATCATAATAAAAGAGGACTAAGATTTTGTAGTATTTGTTTAGGCCACAATGTCAAAGGAAACTCCAAAGTGAGTGCCCATTTATTTCTACTTGCTATTCTTAATTGAAGTAAAGAGAGGAGAGAATAGGCCTCACATTCTAGCTAAGTTTTCTCCCATATTGGGTATCCCAAGATACATGTTGTGTTCATTTATATGGATGTTGTGTTCTGTTTCTTGTTCATTCATTTGCATATTCAATTATTTTTCATAATCTAAACAATAACCTAGTGATAATAAATCTGATATATAAGGAAATAAACCTCCATTAATAAAATATTTCAGTATAATACAAGATGTGTTGTGATGAACTGATCCAATGAAATATCCATGGAAATTTATAGATCATTTTACTCATGAAACCTATAGAATCACTCCAATAATACAAGTACAAAGTGAACAGTATGATGATGATGAATGAAATGACTCTTTCCTTCCTTTATATATATGAGAGCTAAGGGAGGAAAAAAATACATTTGTAGGCCAATTCCCTTATAAGAAGCCTACAATACCACATGTAGGCTCACACATGTGGTGTTCTATGCTAAAAGGGTACATATGTCAAGATCCAAGGGATGCCATGCAAAAACAAGGCTTCGAATTTAAGGTTTCTCCATGATATGTTTCCAATGATCCACCTACAATGCTCCAAAGACCTGAAATATACTTTTAAGCCATGTGCTCCACTAGGTCCACTCCCCTTGCATGAAAATTATCATAACCCAAGCATCCCCCCAAAAAATACAAGTCTCCATGCAAGCATCCAAGCTACCCTATGATATCTAGGGCCCATGTTGGAGTATCAAACACTTATGGTTCATCAGACTTCTCCTAGAATTAGTTGGTTGGATAGTCAACCTACATCTAGAAATAGTCAATCCAGTGATTGACCAGACCTTTACATCAGTTTGTATCGACCACACCTTTACATTAGTTGGTCGAGTAGTCGACATTCCTATTGGTCAAATAGTTTACCAACAATCGAATATAGTTGATTGGCGGGATTAACCAACTAAGAAATCGACTACAAGTTGGATGCATGGAAGGTTGGGTTTAACATCCTTATTGATCTGAATAAACACCATGGATTTGACAAAGACAACTCTAACAATTGATGCTTATATGTGGACAATATCTTCCTGATTACAAGGAAAGTGGTTAGATATTGAAGATATAAATAGTACACCCAATGGGTCATTATCAGCATATCGATCAAGTGATCAAGTGATATCATTGTGGTTTACAAGATGTCCTAAATGCATTGTGATGTTTTGATCACAATGCACTGTGATTAAGTGTTGTAATGGTGTCTTTAGAGACCAACTTTTGTCCTCAAAATTTTATTCCCTCTTTGATTATCTATAGTGCTATGCTTTTTGTTTCATATCTGGTTCCACCCGATTCCCCAACATGGTTTTGGAGTCGATGATTTGATACCTCATATGTTATATGCAAACCTTGTTGAGTCACATATGTTGTGTAATTGAACTTGGGTCGGTGGTTTTCCGATTGGAACTTGTTGAAACATAATAGTTTATGTTTATATTTTGAAGATGTCTTCGAAGATTGATCATGTTGTTATGAATGGATCAAATTACATAGTATGGGCACCAGACATGGAAACCCTGTTGAAGAGTAAAGGACTATGGTAGTATATGAAGACTACAATTCTAGATCCAACCAATGATCAGGAAAAGTCCGTTGTTGATGCCAAGAAGGATGAGGTTGTGTGAGTCATCATGAACTATATCTTGTGTAAAATTCATTTTCACATCAGTGGAATTGACTTCCCTCTTCAAGTATAGAATAAGATGAATTTGTTGTTCAACAAAGTTGACAAAAGCCATGTCATGCATTTGGAGAAAGAGTTCATCTCTCTCAATCCTCATTATTTTTTAAAAATAGATGACTATTTGGCATGTGAGAAGGAACTCTACTTAAAATTTAGGGAATGTGGAAAGAATTATCAAAAGAAATATGAACAATTCATTGAGCTGGTCCTGATGAATTTGAGAACACCATTTGATGTGTTTGCGTCAATACTTTTTACATGAACTTGCAAGGACAAAAGGAATATGGCAAGGGTTACACCTTTGCATCTTTCTATGGTCTTATGATAATTCATCAACAGACACTACTTGAATAAGGAAATTTTAGTGGTAAACATCAATCCCACTTTCTCAAGGGAAAGGGAAAGTCAAATCACAAGGAAAAAGAACAATTTGATACCCCTACATAGAGATATCAATGCTTCAACCAGAAACATAAATCAAAAATAGATGCACCCCATGAAAGTTGAAAGAAGAAGACATGTCAGTATTGTGGAAAGATAGGACATGTGAAGAAGGTTTTCTACAAGAAGAGAGATGCTTTAGAGGAGAAGGTTAAACACCTTCTAGGAGACATGTCCATTGTTTACTGACCCGTTGATAATTTCACCTTCCAACTGAGTAATTATGAATCCTTGTTGTCTCATTTTACATAGATCAAATGGGTAGTTGACTATAGGTGCACACATCATATGGTTAAGTATGATTACTTGTTCATGTCCTTGAATGAAGGCGAGGATAAGAAGATGTATGTTGTCAATCATTTTTCTCTCAATAATATTGTTCATGGTGATGTTTCCTATTGACAAGTGAGAACTATCGACGTTTATCATGTACCAAATATTATTGCCAATCTGTTGTCTGTTTCTCAGTTAACACAAATAAGTAAGATTGTGGAATTTTTGCTATATTGGTTCTTTTTTCTAGATTTGAAGAAAGGCTAGTCGATTGTTGTCAGAGGGTTTCTAGAATCGAAGGATATCTTGTATAAATCATGTGACATGACTTGAATCGACACCGAGCCGAATTCTCTTATTGCTCACACTGATGAGTGAAGTAAAACTTGGCATTAAAAACTCAGACACATGAATTTTCAAATTTTGTAGTCTATGGAAACTTAGAATATGTTTTTTGTTCTACCTAAATTGTTTCCCTCTCAAAGATTCTTTAAAGGTTGTGTGCTTAGCAAGCAACATCATGCACCCTTTGATTTTGGAGAATTGTGGCTAGAAAAAAACCTCTTGGAGTTGGTTCAAAGTGTTTTTTATTTCATCAATCTACCTTCCATATAAGGTGCAATGTATATCTTATCTTTCATAGATGATCTCTCTCGTTTCACTTAGGTCTATTTTTTGAAGAATAAGAATCTTGTCTTTGAAAAGTTAAAAGAATTTAGATCCTTTGCTGGAAAGAAATGTGGCTGACCCATTAGGTTCCTGAGATCAAACAATACTGGTGAGTATGTAAATTTAACATTTGAATAATACGTGGTTTGATATGCTATTGACTGGAAATAATCGGTTCCCCACATGCATCGACAGAATGGAATTGCACAACACAAGAATTAGATGTTAGTTAAAATGGATATATGTCTTTTGCAAGATAAACATTTTCCATCTCGCTTGTGAGCTAAAGTGATAGATTATACAAACTATAAACTATCTCCTTAATTGCATCTCGACTTGATTTGTTCCTTTAGTGACACCAGTTCAATGATGGTGTGGAAATATTCCTTCATTCAGCCACTTCCTTGCACTTGGATGCGTTTCCCAAGCTCATACTTCAAATGATTGTAGAAAAAAGTTGGATGCAACGAGTCATACTTGCATCATGATGGGTTTCTATGAAGAATCAAAAGCATATTGAATTTTTATCCTCTCAAATGAAAAATCATTATCATAAGAAATGTATATTGGTTTGATGAGAAGTATTTTGGCATCAAGTTGTTTCATCCCTCCTCCGGATTACTACAGGAAAATCTATTTGATGTCTTTCTTGAATCTGGTTCTCCTATTCCATTTTTGAGTCCTTTGACTGGAAAGTGGGACTATGTTCCTATTTAGACTATATCATCAACCTATGAGTTGATTAGTCCATTGATATCTATTTCGACTGGTCCTCCATATTTGTTGACTGAAATTTTTCTGACTTCTTATCGACCTATTGAAATGAATAACAATTAACCTTTTTATTGTCTACCTCGGTCGACTATGAAGAAAATTGAAGTTATTAGACCTCATGATGATGATATTTCCTCCAGATATCAAACTTGAAGTCAAAAGAAACATGCCATTGATGCATTGATGAATCATTTATTTGAAACATATGATCATATTTCCTATGTGGATTCTCAAGGACAACCTGAATGGGAATAGGATATGGAGACATAAATTGATTCTTTTTCAAAGAATCATGCTTGGGAATTAGTTCCCTGACTGCAAGGAAAAATGTTGTAAAGTGTCAATGTGTCTATAGGACCAAATTTACCTCAGAAGGTTTCGTTGAGAAACACAAAGATCATTTGGTTGCAAAGGGATTTTCTCAATAAGAAGGTATTGAATACATTGAGACCTTTTCCCCTATTTCAAATATGAAATATGTTCGACTAATTATTTCCCTTTCTACTCGATTTGGATGGAAAATCCATCAAATGGATGTGAAGAGTGATTTTCTAGATGAAGACCTATCTGAAGAATTTTTCATGGAAAAAGAACCTAGTTTTGTGAGATATTCTAACTTGGATTTTCCACTCAATAAATCTCTTTATGGTTTGAATAAATCTCCCTAATATTTGTATGCTAATATGGATAATTTATTTCTTTGACTTGGATTCAAACGTTGTGAATTTGATCACAACTTGTATGTACTCAATACCAATAAAGAAATTTTGATTTTTGTTATATATGTTGATGACCTTCTCATTACTAGAAATAAAATTGATCTAATTCTTAGAAGTTAGATTGACGAAAGAACTTGTTGACTCCTTTGACATGACAAATCTTGGTACTTTGCATTACTTTCTGGGTCTTCAAGTCTTACCACTTTGTGATGGTTTTTTCATTTCAATCTAAATATGAAATGGATCATTTGATTTGATTTAATATGGGTGATTGTAATCCCCATGCTACTCCTTTTCAATATGGAGTAAATCTCACCAAAAAATTCAAACACCCCAAGTCGATGCTACACATTGTCAAAAACTAGTCGGTAGTCTTATTTACCTTACTCATAGTCAACCTAGTATTTCCTTTGTTGTTGGTGTGGTTTCTCAATTTATGCAGGACCCTAGAGAAAGCAATTGGAAAGTAGTAAAATAAATAATCTTCTATCTCAAAGGAACCTCTCATTTTGCTATCAAGTATTGTCAAAGTTCAAATTCATTAGTCAGCTTCACCAACTCCGACTAGAGTAGAGAGAGTGATGATAGGAAGTCATGTTCTGGCGATGTGTTTCATCTCAGCATTGGACCATTCTTGTTGTCTTGCACGAAATATAAGATACTCTCCTTTTCGACTACAGAAGAAGAATATAATGGTGTTGTTCAAGTAGGTATAGAGCCAGTTTGGATCCACCAAATTCTAGGAGAACTTGGCCTTCCTATTCAGACCTTGACTAAAATATATTGTGAAAATCATAGTGCCATATAGGCTATTGAAAATATTTTTTCCCATAGTAATATGAACCATGTTGAGATCCACGCTCACTATTTGAGACAGTTGTTTCATGAGAACATTATATCTCTGGAATATTGCAAAACATATGATTAGTTTGTCGATATCTTCACTAAGCATCTGAAGCTAGATTTATCAAGCTTCGTATGATGCTTGGGATTCAGGAATCTGCAATTATGGGGGGGTTCCATGATGACGTAATTTCACCTCCTAAATATCTAGATATGTGCATTGAGGGGGGGGGGGTTGTTTAAACATCAAGCACTGATGGTTCATCATAATTATTTTGGAATCAGTCAGTTGGGTGGTCAACCTACATATGGAAATAGTTAGTTAAGTGATTGACCAAACCTTTACATCAGCAAATCGAGTAGTCGATAATCTTGTTGGTCGAATAGTCGACCAATAGTCGAATATATTTGGTCAGTGGATTGAGTAGTTGAGAAATAAAATACAAGTTTGATGTATGAATGGTTGAGTCGAGCTGACTAGATAGCATGGATTTGACGAAGTCAACTCTAACAACTGATGGTTATATTTGGACAATATCTTCCCGATGAGAAGGAAAGAGGTTATATCTTGAAACTATAGATATGCATTGTCATGTTTTGATCAAGATGTCAAGATGTCCATATATGCATTTTCAATATGTCAAGATGTCCATATAAATATGCATTGTCAAGATGTCTAATATGAATTTTCATGTTTTGATCACAATGTATTATGCGTAAGTGTTGTAATGGTGTCTTTAGAAACCACCTTCTGTATTTGAAATTATATTCCCTCTTGATTATCAAAAGTACTATATTTTCTATTTCGTATCAAGTCCCACCTAATTCCCCAACATCCCAATGCCCGCCTCCAGGGTGAAAAATTATAGTCCTCCTAATTAGTGCATTCTCCAATCATGTAATCATCTCCATATGGCCATGTTGTAGAATGTCACCAAAGTTGTTAGGATGTGTGAAATTCCATAAAGAATAATATTGTGCAATCACCCAACTAAGGTCAAGAAACCACTAGGTAATCCATATCCAATGTATGAATCTATCATGGACCATCTCTCTTATTAAAATACAACATGGACCATCCAGGCATTGATCATACACCTTGTACACCAAATCTCATGAAGAAGCCTCGAACATGGTGTAAATAATTTCAAAGTAAGGGCCAAAAGATAACATTTAGATGTGAATTTAGTCATGCAAACCCATCAACATTTGACTACATTCTTTCCTTATGGTTAGGGATTGAATTCCTAATATGTATTCTTCACCAAGGAATTTTACTCTTTGTTTACAATATACCATATATAAAAAGTATGTGGAACGGAAATAAAATGCTAGAAATGGCAGAATAACAGTAATATAACTAGCATAATCTCCACAATAACACAAAAATGATATAAGAACAGTAACATAAATAACACTTTGATTCAGAAAGCAATGTTCACAGGCCTCTTCGAGCGAGCAACCTCCATTCCAGCAACGCTCTATTACAATAATATCCAAGCTAGGGTTTTCATACCCTCGACCCTTATTTATACTAAATATGTTTATCAAAAGAAGCATCTAGAGGAAAATCCTTCTAGAAGCGGAAGCTTCTATTAGGTCTTCTTACATCCTCCTTATTCTATTTTATTGAAAGGCCTTATTAATATTGACCTTTATTACATCTGAATATATTGCTCTACCTATGTGTGGGTTAGGACCCTAACATGTCCACCCGCTTAAAAACAACCTTGTCCTCAAGGCTTGAGATGTGGAAACTGCTGCAGAATGGTAGTTGGTTCCTAAGTGGCATATGCTGGAGTTATATCTTTCCAATGGACTAGCACTTCCTTGATGGTGCTCTGATGCAGGCAACGCTCACGCTGGTCCAAAACAGCTTCTGGCTGTAGCCAAATGGATCCTTCTTCAGCTAACTTGGGAAGGTTGGCTTGAATTTGGCACCTAGTTTCAATCACCTTCTTTAAGCATGAAACATGAAAAACATGATGTAGCTTCGAATGAATGGGCATAACTAACTGATAGATGACTTGTCCCACATGCTTGAGAACTGTATAAGGACCATAAAATTTGGGCGCTAGCTTCTGACAATGCTCGGCCTTGAGGGAAGTTTGCTTGTAAGGTTGCAGTCGCAGAAACACTTGATCCCCTTCTGCAAATTGACGTTCAGAGAGACCTTGATCTTCTTGTTTCTTCATGTGATTCTGTGCCATGACCAATTTCTCTTTGAGGGTACGGATAATAGCCTCTTGAATTGTAAGTGTTTGGTCAACCGCCTGGACCTTCGAGGCACTCGGTAAGTATGAGAGAACTGAAGGTGGCTTCTGTCCATATACCACTTCAAAAGGAGTCATGCGTGTAGCTATATGGTAGGAAGTGTTGTACCACCATTCATCTAGGGGTAACCATTGAGCCCACTGCTTTTTCTTTTCATAGGAAAAACACCTCAAATATGTTTCCAAACACTTGTTCACAACTTTCGTTTGACCATCAGTCTGGGGATGATAAGTTGTGCTGAGATGCAATTGGGTGCCCTATAGCTTGAATAGTTCTTGCCAAAAATTTCTTGTGAAAGTTGGGTCACGATCATAATTAATAGAGTGTGGCATGCCATGAAGCTTGAAGACCTGGTCCATGAAAATTTGAGCCACCGTGGATGCAGTAAATGGGTGTTGAAGAGCACAAAAATGAGCATACTTGGAAAGGCTATCAACAACCACCATTATGACTGATTTATTTCCCGATTTGGGTAAGACAGTAATAAAGCCCATAGGGATATATTTCCAAATAGCAGGTGGAATCGGAAGCAGTTGTAATGTGCCCGGAGATTTGACTATTTCTCCCTTGTTGCATTGACACACATCACATTCAACGAAAAAATTACAGATGTCATGTTTCATACCATCCCAGAAAAAAGAACGTTTGACCCTATCATATGTTTTGGTGAACCTGGAGTGCCCTACTGTGGGTGTAGCATGAAGCTCAGAAAGTACCGTGGATTTAAGCTTTGATTGTTTACTTAAATACAAACGACCTTTGTATCAAAGCTCATCCTGGAGCCAAGAGTAACTTGGGGGAGCTGGAGCATTGGAATACAATTGTTGGATCAAATGCGAACTTTTTGGATCTTGTAGCCATTCCTAGCAAACGGCTTGGAGCCAATCTGGTACAATGAAGGAAAGAGAAAAAAGGGATCCTTCTTCTTCATATTTTCGGGAAAGTGCATTCACCACCGCATTTCCTTTTCCTTTCTTGTAAATGATCTCATAATCATATCCAAAGAGCTTAGTCACCCATTTTTGTTGCTTCGGGGAGGAAATGTGTTGTTCCAAAAAATACTTGAGGCTTTGATGGTCTGTCTTAATTTGGAAACATTTCCCCAAGAGATAAGGGTGCCATAGATCAACGATATGCAGAATAGACAACATTTACTTTTCATAGATGGGTTTGCCCAGAATCCTTTCAGATAGTTTCTTGCTGGTGAAGGCCAAAGGTCGACCCTCTTGCATAAGGACATCACCAATTCTTTTCCCTGAGGCATCACATTCCAACAAAAAGGTCTTTGTGAAATCAGGAAGGGCCAGAACTGGAGTGGTGCACATGGCCATCTTCAAGGTTTGAAAATCTTAAGCAGTGGCTGGAGTCCAAGTGAAAGAGTTCTCTTTGAGGAGAGCAGTGAGAGGTGTTGCAATCTTTCCATAATTCTTAACAAACTTGCGATAATACCATGTTAAGCTCAGAAATCCACTCAAGCTTTTGAGATTCTTTGGGTGTATCCAGTCTTTCATAGCTTCAATCTTTTTTGGATCCACCCTGACGCCATCCTTGCCAACCAGATGACCCAAGTATTCTACTTCTGAGGCACCAAAAGCACATTTAGACTATTTCAGGAAAAGTTGGTTCTGAGAGAGTAGATGGAGAACTTGATCCACATGAGTAAGATGGTCTGTCCAGGTTTTTCTATAGATGAAGATATCATCAAAGAAAACTAAGAAAAAATGATGGATAAAGGGACGAAAGACATGATTCATGAGGCTTTGGAAGGTGGAGGGGGCATTACACAAGCTAAAGGGCATGAACAAAAACTCATAGTGGCCCTCATGAGTGTGAAAGGCCATCTTGGGAATGTCTGCCTCTTTCATATGTATCTGGTGATATCCCAAGAGAATATCAAGTTTAGTAAAGAATTGGGCACCACTCAATTCATCTAGGAGGTCATCAATGACAGGAATGGGAAATTTGTCTTTAATGGTCAGTTTGTGGAGGGCACGGAAATCAGGACACAATCATGAAGAACCTTCTTTCTTTAGGACCATGACTATAGGAGAAGAGTAAGGGCTCATACTAGGGTGGATAACATCGACATTAAGGAGTTCCTCGACCATTTTCTCAATTTCATTTTTTTGTGAAAAGGGGTGGCGATACAGACAGATATTGGGAAGAAGGCTTTCGGGTACAAGGGGAATGGAATGATCATGAACACCACGGGAAGGAGGGAGTCCTTGGGGAGTGGAAAATACCATTTGATGTTTAGAAAGGAGGGATTAGAGGTCTTGCAGCACTGGGGGTGTCTCTATTTCTTGTACGACATGGAGTTGGGCAATGACACCAGAATGACCTTTTTTGAGCATCTTTTCCATGTGATGGGAACTAATGATCTCAGGTGAACCAGCTGTGATGCCTTGGAATTTATATTGGTGGCCTTCCTGGTCGAATTGCATAGTTAATTCCTTAAAATCCATGAGAATGGGACCCAAAGTCCTTAGCCAGTTGGAACCAAACACAATGTCACAACCGCCCATGTCAATAGCAAACATATGGGATTTTAGGTGATAGTCACCGATTTCGAGACGAACATTTTTGCAGTCCCCTCCACATTTCATGGAACCACCATTGGCAATCATGATTTGGAAATTGTTGACGGCATGGATGTAGCAATGAGTTTCTTGGGCAATGCGGCAATGAACAAAATTATAGGTGCTTCCACTATCAACCAGAATGATGGCCTTCCGATGCTTGATGTAACCTATTAACTTGAGGGTTTGGGGATCGGAGAAGCTAGTGAGAGCATTGAGGGAAATGACTGGTTCTACTTCGGGAGGGTTTGAGGGAGGGGTTATGTCATTGATTTTAGGTGACTTAGACACAAGGGTAGTTTCAACATCCTCTTCCAAAATATCTTCAGAGATGGCCATAAAAATCTTTTGTTCCTTACACTTGTGGCCCGAGAAATATTTGTCATCACAATTATAAAAAAGGCCTTTGAGTTGCCGTTCAACCATTTCATCCCTGGTCAATTTTTGGATCTTTAGTGGGGCGGAGGGAGTAGTGAGATTCATAGGTTTAGGGGGAGGGATAAAGGAGGGTTTTGGGTTTAAGAAGATACAACCTTTTGTTCTTCTTTAGCTCTTTTAGTAGCCTCCACCCAACTCGAAGGTGGAGCCATGAGGACATGGGCCTTAATTTCATCCTTGAGGCCACTGATAAAACACTCTCGAAAGAAAGAATCAATCATGCCCTCTGTTCGAAAATCCAAGCACTCAAAGGAAGCTATAAAGTCTTCCACTGTTCCTGATTGTTTCAACTTTGTCAAGTGACCCAAATGGTTGGTGTCAGTGTCAAAGCGTTCATAAGGCTCAATCACAAATTGTGTCCAAGCAATATACCCTTGATGGGAAGATTTTCTCCATTGCCACCATTGCCAACGTTCTTGATCTAGATGGAGAACACCATATTGGAGTTTGGCCAAGTCATATGTAATGTCGTATAAAGAGGAATAATGTTCCATTTGGGTTACCCAACCAGTAGGGTCTGAGCCATCAAATTTGGTCACATCCACCCGCGGAAGGCATAGGTCATGTTGAAAGTTATGGTGCTGAAAGGTATGGGAATGGGAGGAGTGTTCACCTTCAGTCTTTGGAGGTGCGTCAGAGAAAGGTTCATCTGTAGGGATCTTCAGTTTGGTGTAGAGTGATGCAAAGATAGATTCAATATGGGTGGTCAGTTCTTGTTTGACTTCCTCCATTGAGGACTGCATGGTTGTATTCATGGTTGTATGGATGGTTGTATCGATGGAGGCAACATTGGTATTGAGTTGTTTCACTTCTTTTTGGGTCTCAAGGAGACCAGATTGCAAGGTGTTGAAGCGAGCTTCCAAGTCTTGGCTACCGGTATGGGCCATGAGGATGGGGGAACTGAAAAGGGGTGGGCGGGGTCAAATTTTTTTCCGAAAAATGATATGGATGAATGTGATAAGGGAAAAGAGATGAATCCAATGGAATAGGTCTCAAATAATGGTGAAAACATTTCCAGACTTTTTTTTTTTTTCACCTGTGGAGTTATACTCCAGTCTGAAGAATACTGCAGAGATGAAATCCCCAAATGCTTAACCAGTAAGAAAAGTGTAGTGATTTGGAAACTCGAACATAATTGTGCTCCAACAGATATTGTCTGTTTTAATTTGTTTATGTTTCTGTCCCCCAAGGATTAGGTATTCAAGGGTTCTACAGACAATGGTTTTCCATGTGCTATAAATCTCTGATATACGTGCAGGGTCCAACAGTAGTACTCATCCCAATATCTCAGGGCACTAAGTAAGGAGGATAGACTGTACCCTTAGCCATACTACCCGACTACCCAGGTACTAGAGAGTATCTTCCCGAGTGTTGTTCTTGGTGTCACTATAGAAGTCAGGCAACTGATCGGTTTATCTAAAGAGGGCTTCAGGAAATCTAGGTCGATCCGTACATAGGTGTTGTCGGATGCACTACCACTCGAAGGGATACCAACAGGGGTTACAAGGGTGGCCAATAGACATGCGCTTAAGAACCACTTGTATTTCCAATGTGTATGAATCCCTCAACCGCGGGTTTATGCACGTAACGACAGATCTTTGTGGCTTAAAGACGTTGGAATACGTCTCTACCCTAGAAAACAAATTTCCCACAATTTCTTCCAAGGAAAGTTCTCTGATACCACTTGCAATATACCAGATATAAAAAGTATGACGAATAGAAATAAAATGTTAGCAATGACAGAAAAACAGTAATATAACCAGCATAATCTCCACAATAACACATAAATGATATAATAATAGTAACATAAATAACACTTTGATTCAGAAAGCAATGTTCACATGCCTCTTCGAGGAGGCAACCTCCAGTCGAGCAGTGCTATATTAAAATAATCTCCAAGCTAGGGCTTTCATACCCTCGACCCTTATTTATACTAAATATGTCTATCGAAAGAAGAATCTAGAGGAAGATCCTTCTAGAAGCGAAAGCTTCTATTAGGTCTTCTTACATCCACCTTATTCTATTTTATTGAAAATCCTTATTAATATTGACCTTTATTACATCCAAATATATTGCTCTACCTATGTGTGGGTTAGGACCCTAACATTGTTAGGGACCTAACTTGCGTAACACCGCACGTAGATAGAATAATATATTTTTCATGTAATAAAGGTCAATATTAGTTGATAAGGCCTATTTAATAAATGTGAACAAGTCAATGTAAGAATACCTAATAGAAGCTTCCACTTATAGAAATATCTTCCTCTAGAATGTCCTTTAGAAGATATAATTAGTATAAATAAGAGTAGGAATCACGAGAAAACCTTGTCTTGAGAATTATTGTAATAGAGCGCTACTCTACTGGAGATAGCCCCTTTGAAGAGGCACACGAAGATTGTTTTCTTTCTGTAAAGGTATTATTTATAATATTTCTATTCTCATTATTTTTCTGTTTTGTTGGTATTTGTTGAATATTATTGTTTATGCTTATTGCATTACATCTGGTACCTTACAAGTGGTATCAGAGCACTTTCCTCTGCAGAATTTGTGGGAATTGTTTTTAGGGTAGAGACGTGTACTGGAAGCATATTTAAAGCACATAGTTCTATCATTCAACGAGTGAAAATTCAACTGGTAAGAGTACATGTAGGAAATATAAAAGATTTTACGAGGTTACTTAGAAAAAAATATTTCACTTTGTTGGAAACCTTTGTAACACCTATTGGTACCCTTTGAGTAGTACCACATCAAATAAAATCTATACACTACCATCACTCCCATGTACTATCAAGTATATCAGGAGTCCCCTAGGGCTCCTGAAACTAGCCCTATATCAATCGATCGTCTTCTTGACTATTATAGTGACACTGAGAACAACACTCGGGAAGATAATTTCTAGTATATGGATAATCAAGTAGTACACCTAGAAGTACGACCAAGACCCCTTAGTTGGTTCCCTAAGATATTGGGCCAATTACTACTATTCAACCCCTCATGTATATCAGAGAACTGTAACATAGGCTAAACCCTTATCCATAGAAACCATGAAATCCCTAACCCTTCGGAAAGGAACATAATAGAAAGGGAACATACGAGATATATTTTTGTGAAACCATGCCTCCTCCATTCCAGTTGCGACATTCCTACACAATCTTTTGTTGTTAACAATTTGGTCAAGTCATCACTACAATATTCTTCAAGCCATAGTATAACTCTGTAGAAGATTTAAAAAAAAAAGGAAAAAAAAAACGATTATAATGGTCCCACCAACACCCTTATTTGGGAAGTATTCCCTTAGATTCCTCTATTTGTCCTAATCCTCATGGTACCTATCATTTTTAAGAAAAAAAATTCCAGTGGACCTAACCTCCTTTCCGACACCCTTTTTTGGGACTTATCATGTTGCCTGTCTCTCTTTGCCTTGATCGTTGTGGTACCTATCCTTTATAAGTTTTTATTATTTTTTCCGACATGCCCACCCTTCCTGACTCCCTTATTTTACACCTATCCCATTTAATTTCTATTTTTTCCCTAATCTCTATGGTATAGATCATTTCTCTGTCCTTTTTCTGTGGACCCACTTCCCCTCCCAGTCACCCCTCATTCCCAAATGACCAAAACTCACAGCAAATAACTCCTTCACCTACAAGATGAATCCAAACAAAACATAAAGAACATCCATAGAATGGCTTATAAACTTCCTTCCACCAATTCCAAATTGGAAATATTCCAGTGAGAAGTTAAGTGCGAATTGGTAGAAGCTAAGGGTGCATTGACCTCCATCAACTCCATTCTCAACCAATTGTTAAAACAGTCCCAAGGCTCTCCCTCCTCTAAACAACCTTCATACTATGAAGGTGAGAAATATTCCCATAATATGGCCTTTCATTCAAACTCCCTTCATCGTGACCCATGCCTTAAAAGAGTAGATCCAGACAAATTTGATGGATCAAACTCCATAAGCTAGGTCACTCAAATTTGGAACATTGTTTCTCCTTGAATGGAATTATTAATCAATTGGATAAACATCATTATCATGTCTTCTATCTCGATCATAAATGTTGGCAATGGGGGAATTGGCATAGAAATTCATGCCAAGAGTATGTTTCTTGGAAACTGTTTGTTGCAAAGCTTTATGAACACTTTGACACTCGCACCCACTATTTAGGTTGTTTGACTAAGTTGGAAAAATATGGAACAATGGAGGATTTTATATTTGTGCTTGAGCACTTAGATTTCATAATGAAGGGCATGTCAGATGTCTTATTCAAGGAATTATTTATTAGTGGCCTCAAGGATGAAATCCATGCCTAGGTCCTAATGTCTCACCCTCAAACTTGGATGGAAGATACTAAATGAGCCAAAGAATACCAACAAGTTATCTCTTCCCAAAACTAAAAACCCTTATTTATTCCTCGTAATCAACCCACCAATCCTAACTATCCTTCCACTCATCTCAAGATCCAAAAATTAACTCGGACATAAATGGCTAAAGACATATTTTTCAGAGCACAAGTGTAAGGAACATAATATTTTTATAGCCATTTATGAGGATTTTGTTGATGAGGAGGCCAATGTTTCCTTAGTAGAATACCTATGCATAACAAATGATCTTAATTCTCCCTCTGATCCCCCATAATTTGAATGATTGATTTTGATGCATGCCCTCACTATCTTCTTAGCTCCCCAAACCCTTAGTCCCAATGGATATATTAAGCATAGGAAGGTCATAATCATCGTTGACAGTGGCATCACCTATAATTTTATTCATTGTCACATTTCCCAGGAAATCAAGTACTATATATGTGCAGTAAATGATTTTTAAATCATGATTTCCAGTGATGGTTCCATGAAATGTGGTGGGAATTGTGAAAATGTGCACCTACAAATTGGTCAGTACCACCTGAAATCTCATATGTTTTCTAACAACATGGGCGGTTGTGACATTGGTCTTGGTGTTGAATCGTTACACACTCTAGGAACCATCCTCATGGATTTTAAGGAATTAACCATGCAATTCAAATAGGAGGGACAAAAATATAATTTCTAGGGAATCACATCAGGATCCACATAGATCATTAGTTCCCATCGAATGGAAAATATCCTAAAAAAGGTCATTCGGGAATTATTTCCCAACTCCATCCCATTCAAGCAATTGACACACCCTTTGTGCATCCTAACCGCCAATCTATCCTCTCAAAACACCAAGTCATTTTTTATACTCCCTATGTAATTCTCCCTTCTCGCGGTGTTCATGATCATTATATTCCTCTACTATTGGGCAACCTTCCTCCTAGTGTTTTCCCTTATTTTCATCCCTTTGACTAGAAAAATGAAATTGAGAAAATTGTTCAAGAATTGGTCAAATCAGGTGTTATCCTTCCTAGTACTAGACCCTTTTATTATCCTAAGGTAATGGTACTCAATAAATAAGGAACTTGGCACATGTTCCTCAACTTTTGCACCCTCAACAAAATCACCATCAATGACAATTTTTCCATTCCTGTCATTGATGACCTGTTGGATGAATTGAGTGGTTCTTAGTACTTTACTAAACTTGATATCCATTCTAGCTACCACCAGATACAGATGAAAGAGGAATACATTCCCAAGACTTCATTTATATCTCATGCGGGTCACTTTGAGTTCTTGGTAATGCCCTTTGACCTATATAATCCTCCCTCCACTTTCCAAAGTATCATGAATCATGTCTTCCATCCTTTTCTCCATCATTTTTTCTTAGTTTTATTTGATGATATTTTCATCTATAGTAAAACTTGGACAACGCATATTTCCCATGTGGATCAAGTTCTCCATCTACTCTCTCAACACCAATGTTTCCTCGAACAATATAATTTTTTCTTTGGAGTCTCAGAAATGGAGTACCTAGGTCACATTGTTGGCAAGGACTTATCATACACTACTCACATGACTCCTTTTGAAGAAGTCTATAGGAAAAATAAACTATCGATTCTATCTTGCATGTCAGGTGTCTCCAATTTTCAGGAGGTTGACAACACTCTCATTGTCCGATCATCCATTCTGCTTACCCTCAAAGAAAATTTGTTCATGCCTTAGAATTGCATGACGCAACAAGAAAATAAAGGTAGTTATGAATGTCAATTTGTTGAAGAGGACCAAGTGTTTCTTCATCTGCAACCTTATAAGTATACTTCACTCGAAGTTAAACATTGTCATAAAATTGCTCCCAAAATTTATGGTCCTTATACAATTCTGAAGAGAGTGGGGCCTATGGCTTACCGGTTATCTCCACCTAGTCATTCTAAGCTCCATCCTATTTGTCATGTCTCATTCTTAAAGAAAGTGATTGGAACTAAGTGCCACACTCAAACTAGTTTCCCTGAGTTGGATGAAGAAGGTTCCATTTGGTTGCATTCATAGGAAATCTTAAACCATAGAGAGAGTCATCTCCATTAGAGATCCATCAAGGAAGTTTTGGTTCAATGGAAAGATACAAATTCATATCAATATGCCACCTCGGAGCCAACCACCATTCTACAACAATTTCCTCATCTCAAGCCTTCACCTGGAGAAGGTTGTTCTTCAAGGGGGAGGGAATGCTAGGGACCTAACCTCCCTAACCATTCACATATATAGAATAATATATTTTCCATGTAATAAAGGCCAATATTAGTTAATAAGACCTATTGAATAAATGTGAGCAAGTCATTCTAAGAAGACCTAATAGAACCTTTTGCTTCTAGAAACATATTCCTCTAGAATGTTCTTTAGAAGATAGAATGAGTAGAAATAACAATAGGAGGATGAGAAAACCATGTCTTGAGAATTATTATAATAGAGTGATTTCTTTGCTGAAGGTAGCCCCCTCGAAGAGGCAAGTGGACATTGCTTTCTTTCAATAAAGGTATTATTGTTGGTATTTTTATTCTCATTATTCTGTTGGTATTTGTTGAATATGATTGTTTCTACTTATTGCATTGCATATGACACTTTACACTCTTCAAACATCACATTATCCAATTCATGTCAACCATGTGCATTTTCATATTTATTTTGGATCACATGCATCTATCACATCTGTATTTAAAGAAAAAATACCATGTTGTTTCTATCATCCATTCTTCCTTGAGTAATTTACATTTCCCACATGATTAGGTCCAAGAGCTTCAACTGCCTCAATTTTTCATGAAGCGAGACTAGTTTCCCTCATAGAAGGATTTATTACATTAGATTCCCTATGAGAATGCATAGTCAAATTCTTAGGTAGTCCATGCATTATAATAGAATCTATTATAGAAGGTTTATTATAAGTTGGATCTACATGATTTTTTTTTTCCAATTGACAAGTTGGAAGACAATAAAATTGATGTGTAATAGTGAGTCAAACCAAAATTCTTCAAAATTCAAATGGATCATTGCTTAATAAGATATAAGATGATTTCAACATAAAAACATCTAAAGTCTTCTCAGAAAATACACCATTTCTCTTGCAAATAAGTTATTGTTTTACTAGATCAACCAAACTATAGGGATTTGAATAATAATATTAGTGTACTATGATACATCAATTACTCTTTGTATCCAACTTATTTCACTTATCATCTATAATATGAACCCAAGATATACATCCAAACATACAACATTTTTTACTGGTCCTTTCCTTCCATTCCATTTCTCAAGAGGGGTGATATCCTACACATTTTTTTTGATATCGTGTATAGAAGGTAATTTGATATATAGAGATATTCTATCCAAAATCTAGTTGGCATATATTTAATAGAAGATCATCAATTAGTGAACTTGTGACGTATCACATGCATTCATGGGATAATAAGGAATACCCCTAATTTCACTATATATCGGTAAATGCCTCCCAAAATCCCTTTATTGAACCCCCCTCCAAATAAATATTTCCAATAATAATAAAAAAAAATTGTATTTTTAGTAGATGGCCCTTTTTATATCCCCCAATACCTATAAACCCATCGATACCCTGAATCCTCCCCACAATACCTACAAGATATTGACTTTATTTTTCAAAATTTAAAACCCTCTTTATAATGAAAATGATAAGATATTGGTCAACAAGGTAAATCCCCCATGACCTTTGTCCTAAAGAAAACACTACTTGATTTCATTGAATTCCTAATTCTTCCTTTTAGAAACACTTTTTTGTTGAGGTAAGGTACAAATATATACCAATAAATATCAAGTTGTGACAATAATTTTTCAAAATCCTTTCTCACATTTTCTCCCCCTTTTTAGATCCTATATATTTCATAGGTTGAGTATGTTTCCTTTTAGACAATTCCCTAAACTCCTTCAACTTTTGAAAGACATTATCCTTACTATGCAATAAATACACCAAATTATACTTGTAAAAATCATTAATAAAGGTTAAAAAGTACCTTTCACCTACTATTGATGGTTGGTCTAATGTAAAAAGGTCACTATGGATAAGTTCCAGTGGGGTATTTACTCTTCAATAGTTTCTAGTCACAAATGTAGCCTAGGGATTCTTGCAAAGAGAACATCATTTACATACACCATTAGGAGCCACTATCCTAGGAATTACATTAGGAGCTCTAAAGTTCACCATAAATTTATATTAGGATATTTAGATACTTAGGAGTTACTTAAGATAAAGGTGGTATAATGTGTTGTTAGATTGTGTTTATTTATTATGCATTACTATGAATTTGTAATCCTACAGTCACAAAATGTTCCCAACATGGAGTGATCCAACAACTCATATTCCCCTCGATCTTAATGGCTATGATGATCCATGGCTTAGCACCGAATTG
This sequence comes from Picea engelmannii, assembly GCA_009831015.1. Lineage (NCBI taxonomy): Eukaryota > Viridiplantae > Streptophyta > Pinopsida > Pinales > Pinaceae > Picea > Picea engelmannii. The sequence goes on from WSFP011369863.1 coordinate 24,194, forward strand.
GCCCGTGAACTCTATTTAAAGAGGATGGAAGGTAATATGTTGATGATCGATTCTGATAAAATCTAAGCAATATATTTTCATTTGCATTAATAAATTTCCTCAAGTTCCCACATTGGCTGGGGCCGTAGATGTTTCCCCAGAGAGGTTACAGAATCAAATTTTTCCAAAATTCAATCTGTGGGATAGTTGGTGGTCATTGAGGTCAACCCTTGGAGAAGTTTGAAAGCCCTAGATATGTGGTCAATATTGTTGGTGAGTTATTTTTCATTTATGTCAAAAAAAAGTGGTTGATTTCAACATATGTGATGGGTGAATTTGATGAAGTCTTGATGAAATATACGACGAAGTGTCGAATATTTGGTTATGGAAACCAAAGTTGATCAAAGAATAAGGACATGCAAGAAAAATAAAAATGTAGGTAATACATTCATATATGGATAATACTCATCATGTCGTTTTCGGTGACAGGTGATACACCATGTGGTTTCTCATGGTTAGTGAGATATCCCGTCATGAAGTTGGAATCCTTGTCGAAGCATGGTCAAGAAGCCCCTAGATGGTTACAACTAATTTAAAATAAATGAATAAAGTGGTTGTAACAAGAAATTACTGGAATCCCTAATGTTAATAAGATAAGTTGATTGGAAAAAATATAAATACACCTCAAGAAGTCTCTCATAAAGACACACATACATTCATTGAATATCTATCTTGTGAGGATATTTTGGTCTAGTGGCGAATTTGAGTTTGAGTATGAGGAAGTGGAGAAAGTGTGAAGGAAGAATGAAATTTTTGGAGCTGCAAAGAGAAAGAGTTTTTATGTAACCCTAATTAAGCAAGTCCTCGTGTGTTAGCTTGACGGTGTTATGTGAGACACCCACACGGGTTGTCTAGGGCTCATCAAATGAGGCCCCACTAGAAAATAGTATTAGTCCCATGATGAAAAGACATAAGAGGGAAAATATGCTATTGCCATGTTTTTGAGGACTCAGGTATATCTAGAGTTCTATGTATCAATATAAGAGGCACCAGATCAGTTACATATGTAAATGTAATTTATTCTATGTGTTATGAGGTTGCATCTTGGTGATACTGTGGAATGTGCTTGGAATATTCCTTAAGTAACATATTGGATGCATGGTACATGCTGGTTGAGGTATAGTTGTTGAGCTTGATTGTTGGTGCATATATTGGATATATTGGTACATGGTTATGGTAATTGGTTGAGGCATATCATGAGTGATATGGAACATTTTTGAGGTACATGTTCTATGGATGATTGGCATGTTGGTTGAGGTATATGGTTGATGATATGGTGCATGGTTAGAGGGACTTGTTGGTGATCTCGGTACATTCTTTGATACTTTGTTGAGGCAATTCATTGTTGATATCTTACGGTACATGGCGTATGGGATGATTGAGACTTATCATGAGTGATATGGTATATGGTTGAGGAACATATCATGATACATCTTGGTACATGGTTGATGGTATGGTATTGGTTTGATGCATGATATGGTACATGGTTGATGCATGGTTTTGTACAGGTTTTGGTGCATAGTTGATGAATAGTTTGGTACAGGTTTTGGTGCATGGTTGATGCATGGTTTGGTATATGTTTTGGTGCATGGTTGATGCATAGTTTGGTACAGGTGTTGGTTCATTATTGATGCATGGTTGACACAGGTTGATTTACATGGTTGATGTAAATGGTTGATTATTGATGTATATGGTTGATGTACATGGTTGATTTACATGGTTTGGTGATGGTTTTGGTATCCATGTGAGAGGATCTAGTTTTGTTGATGTTGATTATAAATAGTGGTGATAAGTTGATGATGGTATGTCAGTGATAGTCACAGTAGAAATGACAGGTTGATGTGACAGGTGGACAATGACAGGTGGACAATGAAAGGTTGATAGTGGTTGTGATTGTGGTAGTGACTGTTTGGTCTATACTTATATTTCATTGAGGCAGGATGGGGAAAGGAAATGGGGTTCTAGTTGTTACGAGGAAAATATCTCTATGGCTAGGGTTAAACCAAAACAGACGAAAATTATTGCAGAAATTAACTATAATATCAGGTATGCTATTTAAGAAAATATGTTAACGAAACAAGAGAAAGAGCCTACCTCGTACAGACGTTCGATGAACTCCACCATTGAGCACTTGAATCAAATAAATACAACTAGAAATTGTCCTCAACAACCAAGAAACACAAGAATATGGTGATAATATATCATGTTATCACATTCAATAGCATAATCCATCAACATTCATAACAAATATGCCCATGGAATAACAATTCAAATATTTGCAAGATATTAATTGGATGAGAAAAGAGTATTTATATTAAAATGTAATCAACATAAGTGAATGAATTACAAACTTCCGTGTTGGCACGGTTCACAACCGAGAAACCAAGTCCCTTCTAGATGGGCCTCCACCACTTCAATCCTCCACCAAAGGCAAGCTCATATAAGAGAGACAATGAGATTCCCAATAATGTAGGGAAGAGATTGGGGGATGAATAATGTGTTCATACTTAAAAGGATAAAGGGATGTAGAATCAATATGAAGTGAATAATTTCTCTAGAGTAACTTTTCTCTCAAAGTTGAATTCTTCTCTCCTTTTTCCATAGCTCGAATTTGGCCCATTTATAGCCTTGAAGTGGAATTGAAGGGTCGAGTCGGAACATTTCCAGTATATGGAAGGTCAAGGATCATGGATCTCGTGACGTGACATGGAAACCCGACACCATTTTTAATTTTGGGCACAAACCCCGATGTACGCGGGTTGTAGTGGTGCAACCTATGTATATGCATGTTGTATAATAGGTAGGGCATGTATATGTGGAAAAATACTTTTTTTAGAACTGGGATTTGGAAAAAAGGACTTCAATTCTGCATAGAAAAATGGAAAAAGATCTTTTGAGAAATTTTTCATAGGGTGAGGAAAATATTGCTATAACACTAGCTTCCTTATGATTGGTGTTGAAGAACTCGGGGAGTTGGTGTTTCCTTCAGGTTGGTGGCTGTAAATCAAGGGGTCGTATTGTTAAGCCCTAATATTGGATCATTACCCCTTAATTGGGGCATATTATATTAGTAATGTTATTTTATTTGTTGGAAATGTTTAACAGGTAGCATATGCTTGTCATTGATGGAAATTATAGCAATGAAGATGGCATGAGTACAGGAAGAATGTAATAGACGGGCACCAAAAGTATTTTGGGAAGAAGCTGTAGAGAAACCTCGATAAGATCAGAAGAGATAGTGCAGAGGATGTTTAGTATGTTTTACAAGCAGCGTATGCTTGTCATTGATGGCAAGTACAACAGTGATGATGGCTTGAGTACAGTAGCGATGATCAAAGGCAACACAACCAGGCAAACAAAAGATAAGTTCAGGTTGATCGAATCATCGAAGGATGACAAACAGAAGATAAGTTCAGGAAGGTTGAATGATGAAAGGTGAATGATCGAAGGAAACGCAACATTGATCGAGTGATCAAAGACTCGTAAAGTTTGAGAAGAACTACTGATCGTTGGATCCCATCCAGAATTCCCGACAGAAAGAGGGTCGTCAGATATGAATTTAGACAATAAGAGATTGTTGAAGAGGAGGACAGATCTTAGCTGTTAGATCTGAGCGCAGGGTCCGACCACCATTGGATCAAGGAGAACCTGCACGATCTTTAAAGTGCAAGGAGTAGAGGGCTCACAAAATCCTGAAAGTAGGAGGACTGTCCATCTCAGGGGGTTATGTGGACCGTTGATCCGACTCCCTATCAGAGTTTCAGGGATCGAGAGTTGGATATGACAAGTAATATCATCCACAGAAATCCTGATTTCATGATATGCAAAATCGCGACGTAATCTGAGCCGTCAAATCAAGATCACATCTGGACCATTGATCCGACTCACGTCAGCAAACCACGTCAGCTAGGAACACATGGCACAACCAGATAATGACAAGTGTCAAACTGATTCAACATGCCAAGCACATGAAAGTCACGAATCAGGGTGACACGTGGCAGTTATTTAACACATGTGACATCAACAGAATTACACCATGTCGGAGTTTTGAGGATCGCGTGTTGGAGATGTCAAAGAAACAATGCAACAGGAATCCTGATTTCGCGATATGCAAAATTGCGACTTAATCGCAGCCGTTGAATCAAGATTAGATATGGACCATTGAGCCAACTCCATATCGGAGTTTCGTGAATCCCGACATAGAGAGACAAGAAAACAATGCAACAAGAATGCCGAAATCGTGATATGTGAATTCGCGATTCAATCGTAGCCGTTGAATCAAGATTGAATCTGGACCATTGAATCCAAGTCCATTTCAGGAATTTGAGGATCGAGAGTTGGAGATGTCAAGGAATGTTAACATCAAGAATTCTGATATCGCGATATGCGAAATCGCGACGTAATTGCAACCGTCAGATCAAGATGTGATCTGGACCATTGATATGACTTCTTTACGGAGTTTCGTGGATTGGAATTTGGAAGTGACAAGAACATTCACCACAGGAATGTCGAAATCACAATATGCGAAATCGCGAAATGATCTAAACCGTCAGATCAAGTGTTGATCAGGACCGTTGATCCCACACCATTTCAGGGTATCAGGGATCGCGATTTGGAGAGTCGAGATGCCTCATCTCTAGACTCACGAAATGCGAAATCACGAAAGCGCCTTATGCATAAGGTTGTGGTCATAGCCCTTGGTCACATCAGTGAGATATGGACGAAAGAGCTAGAGAAACCAAGCTTCGTTTCGGGGATCGCGACTGGGAAGTCGAGATGCATGGTCACATGAATGCCGAATTGCCGAATGCCGAAATGCCGAAATGAATGCAAAATCCCATGGAATTCATCCAACGACGCAGAAAAATTGGATATGATCGGAAGGTTACTGTTCTCTCTCACAGTTAACCCCTCGGTTACGAATCTGTTAGTGAAACAGATTCATGATTGCAAATCAGTTAGCATTTCAGTTGGCATTTCAGTTGCTCGGGCAGTTGTCATTCTTTTGCCGAAGGAAATGGGAAGTGGAACTATCGTGGTGGTGTGTATCAAAGAAAATGAGACAGACTGTGTAGGCATGGCTGTTATGGATGAAAATGAATGAAACTGAAGAAGATCGGAGGGCTACCGTTGCACGGCACAGTGAAACTACTAGAAACGATTGATGGTTTCTACCATAGGATGCGAAGAGACTTCTGTGTGTTTTGTAGAGGAGATGAAGAGTCACATGGAATCTGCCAGTGGAATGAAGATGAGTCGTGGAGGAAATTGATAGCTGGATGAGGGTTAGAGCTTGTAACTAAAAGAGAAAGGATGAGCTAGAATGTAACAGAGAAGATGAAGAGTCTCAACTACCAGAGAGAAAAAGGAATCTCAGCATAACACCTAGTGATGCTAAACACGTGGGAAAACTGCCAGAGAAGCTGAAGAGTTACCATGATGATCAGGCAGAGCACTCGAGAGGTGGAGGATATTGGTGCAGTGTGAGTATGCAGAGGCATTGTGAACATTGCATGCACAAGGTGCATAGAAGCTATAAGTACATGGTACAGAGAAGAGATGAGGTTGTTGTTGCTGTTGGAGTTGTGGTGGTTGTGGTGGTTGTTGTTGTTGAAGGTGATTCATGTGTGAAGAAGGAAGAGAGTGCAGCAGCTGAATTGAGCAGAAGAGGATCTGTGCAGTGAATGGACATGGTGAATAGAGCATAAAAAACAGAAGAACAGATAGCTCAAGTCATGTGTGCAGGAAGGCAGTGAGGCAGACAGAAAAATGAAATGCAACAGAACAATGATGAGTCTGGTAAGCCATTATTGAACATTATATCACTATAGTAAGTTTCAGTAGAAAATATTTATGTTTCAGGGTGGAAGGGAGGTGCTAGGGAGGATTGTTTTACTCATAGGTTCAAGTGGGTGCTTGAACACAGGGATTTGTAGCTTCCATTTGGTTGCAGCCAGAGAAACTAGGGTGGCAGGGTGGTGCAAGGGAGAACTCTTGTTCTCTGTTATAAAGGTTGGTGCCTGCATGATTGGAAGTTGGTGTTTCCATCCAGTTGGTGCTGGAAACACTTAGGGAGTTGGTGCTTCCTTCTAGTTGGTGCTAGAGAAACCAGGGAGTTGGTGCTAGAGAAACCAGGGAGTTGGTGCTTCCTTCTAGTTGGTGCTAAAGAAACCAGGGAGTTGGTGCTTCCATCTAGTGGGTGCTAGAGAAAACAGAGAGTTGGTGCTCTCAGCAAGTTGCATCTTGAAAAATAGAGGTTATAGCCTCATTTATGAGTTGGTGCTCATATGTATGATAATGTAAAGAATGTAACTATTACTTATCATATAAAGAAAAAGAGGTTTTTACCCTGTATGGGTTTCCTCAGGAAATATCTGTCTCTGTGTTTCTCATATATGTGACTGATGCTGAATGTGCCATTAGTTTATTTCCCTACATTATTGTGATCATCATTCAGTGCTTCTGCAAAGAGTTAAAAAGAATCATAATTGTTTAAGCACGGTAAAAACTAATTCACCCCCCCGCTCTCAGTTGTCCAACAATTGGTATCAGAGCTGGCCCCCTTTTTCCTAAGGGTAGATCCTAGAGCTTAAACATGACAAGACATGAAGGGAATTTAGTCACTAGGCCTCCTCTATTTTATGGAATGAATTTTGCCTTCTGGAAGGTTAGAATGAGAACATACCTGATGGCCTTAGGAGCTGATGTATGGGATGTAGTAGAAACTGGATACATAAAGCCTGTTGTGCTAGCTTCCAAAGATGATAAGTTAGAATTTAGCTTTAATGCTAAGGGAATGAACGCTATCTTGAATGGACTTGTAGAAGTTGAGTTTGTGAAAGTGATGCATCTTCAAACTGCTAAGGAGATGTGGGACAAACTCATTAAAAGTTATGAAGGTAATGAGAAGGTGAAAGATGCCAAGCTTCATACCTACAGAGTACAGTTTGAAAAGCTATAGATGAAAGAAGATGAAACCATTGGGAAGTATTTTCTGAGAGTTGAAGAACTAGTAAATGCAATAAAATCACTTGGTGAAGAAATTGAGGAACCCTCTTTAGTTCAGAAAACTTTGAGATCTCTGCCAGATAGGTTCAACCCAAAAGTCTCAGCTACAGAAGAACTTAATGATATAAAGACTTTGTCCTTTGATCAACTTCTAGGAACGTTGACTGCATATGAGATGAGGATAGTTACAGATAAACCCACCTCTAGAGAAGCATCATTTAAAGTAGATAAGAATGAAGATTCTGAGCCTG
>WSFP011369864.1:0-31490 GCA_009831015.1 Picea engelmannii
CTCAGTAATCCAACAATTAGTATCAAAGCAAATTCCTTAAGGAATCATTTTAACCACTGAAAGGTAGATCATGGAGAGAAACAACATGTATAAAAATGGAATACCACAGTTTGATGGACAGAAGTATGAATTTTGGAGAAGAAGGATGAAAACATATATATAAGCACAGGGATTTGAAATTCGACAATCAGTTGTAGATGGATACAGAGAACTAGTAGTTCTGCCAACAAATGAAAGAGCAATAAAACTCAATCTAAATAATTAAAAAGCCACAAATGAACTTTTGAATGGTCTTGGTGAATCGGTATATACCATACATTATAAATCCGCTAAAGAGAGTTGGAACAAACTTCAAAATATTTATGAAGGAGATTCAAAATTCAAAGCAGCAAAGCTTCAAACTTACAAAGGTCAATTTGAACAACTAAAGATGAAGGAAGATGAGAATATTGCAGCGTACTTCTTACAAGTCGATGAAACAATGAATGCAATCACAGGATTGGGAGAAGAAATTAAAGAATCTATAATTGTTCAAAATGTACTAAGATCTCTTCCTATGAGATTTGATCCTAAGATATCATCACTAGAAGAAAGACCAGATCTAGACTCAATAAGCAAGGATGAACTACATAGAATCTTCATAGCATATGAAATGAGAACTGAATAGGAAAATCCAGATATAAAAGAAGTAGCTTTCAAAGTATCCAAAAGGTCAAAACAAAAGGGAAAGCAAAAAGAAAAAGAACATAGAAGCAATAGTGACTTCTCGGAAGATGATGAAGAAGTGGCCAATTTTGTCAAAAGATTGAACAAGGGAAACAACGACAAATATAAAGGTAAGCTTCCATTGATTTGTTTTAATTGTGATGTTATTGGTCATTTTTCTAACAAATGTCCTCATAAGAAAAATAAGAGGAATGATGAAGATTACTCAAATAGAAAATAAACATATACAGGCAAAATAACCAAAAATAAAGCTTTCAAGAAAAGATTATGCACCAAATAAGACATATCCTCATCATATGAAGATGAAGTCAGTGATAGTGAGACATAAAGAGTTATATTCATGGAAATAGAAGACTCTAATAAAGAAGACACTAAAGAATAATATGAAGAGGTAGAATTTGACTACCGAGAAGAATTGTTGAGTGTCATATAAGTTATAAGAAGAGAAAATAAGAAAAACAATAAGATACAAGAAGAACTAGACAAGAAAGAAGACACTTAGGAACTAGAACAAATTATCATGAAATTGAAGGTTCAAATAGAAGATGATAAAATAATTGAAGAAGCACTCAAAGAACAGTTAGAATAAAGAGACAGGATCATTGGAAATTTGTAAGCAGAGATTGTCACATTGAGAAAGGATCTTAAAAATAAAAATATGCATAACAACTCAAAAGTTTTGGATGGCATTATCAATAGTCAAAATCCCCATCATGACAAGTCCGAACTTTGATAAAATCAAACAGAAAAGGGATCGAGCTCCAAAACAACATAACAAGAAAAATATCCAAAAATATATGCATAAACAATCAAAGGGGATAGGAATACCTACAAGGAATATTACATGGACACTCCTCCACTGAGAAGATTCAGATTTCAATGCAACGACCGACAGAAAAAAATAGGCCTCAGGAAGAATACGGATTCATAAGAGTAACTCCTTTCAGAAGATCTTCAACTCCCAGGTATAAAACTATCTTTTTTGGTTTATGTTATGCATGCAATAATTTTGGACATAAAGATGTAAATTGCAGAGCTAATATCACGAACATAAACAACTTTGAAATTCATACACAAAATGGTTATCCAAGAAGACCTAGTGAAACATAGAGAAGAATATACAACGGATTTGAATCATTGAGCACTGGAGTGGAATGCTACAAGTACAAAAAATTTGGACACATGGCCAAAGATTGCAGAATGATAGTCCCTCCTAGAGAACCACAATAGAACAACAACAATCACAGTCAAGAACCTTAGAAGAGAACATGGATAAGAAAGAAAAATCATTATAGCAATGAAGAATGGACACTCGCTCTACAAGTTAAGCATAAGAAACATGGTTGGTATGTTGACAGTGGTTGTTCAAAACACATGATAGGTGATAAAGATGGTTTTTTTACATTAATAAAGGAAAGAGATGGATCAGTCTCCTTCGGAAATGATGATTCAACTAAAATCATTGGAAAATGCACAGTCAGAATTGGAAACAAGAATACCAAGGCAGAAAAGTTTCTACTAGTAGAAGATATGAAACATAATATTCTAAGTGTAAGCCAAATGTGTGACCAAGGTCCTAAAATTACTTTCAATTCACAGAAGTGCGAGATAAGAAAAGAAGGTTCAGGAAATTTGATTGCAACAGCTGCAACAACTTCAAGCAACATGTATGTATTAAGTGAAATTGGAAATGAAAAATGTTGTATAGGAAAGGAAGATGAAGGTTGGCTATGGCACAGAAGAATGGGTCACATAAAATTTGATACCCTTGTCAAAGTCAGCAAAAAGGAATCATTTAGAAAAATGCCCCAAATCATGAAACCAACCAACACTTTATGTAAGCATTGTCAACAAGGAAAGCAAACAAAGACCAGGTTCAAATCAAAGGAATATTCAACGAAAAGACCAATAGAAAGTGTGCATACTGATCTAGTTGGACCAACTACAACAAACGGTTTAAAATGTGAGAAATACTTTATGCTATTAGTTGACGATTATACAAGAATGACTACAGTTTGTTTTCTCACGAATAAGTAAAAAAAATTTGAAAACTTCAAGGTATACAAGGAAATGGTTGAAAATGAAATGGATTCAAAAATCAAATGTTTGATATTTGATAATGGAGGAGAGTTCACTTCAAAGGAATTTATTGAATTTTGTAGCAAGCATGGAATAAAAAGGCAATTATATGTGGCTAGGACACCTCAACATAATGGAGTTGTTGAAAGAAAAAATAGGATAGTATAGGAAATGACTCGACCAATGTTAATGGATTCAAATTTGATATATATTTTTTGGACACATGCAGTGCATACAACGGTTCACATTCAAAATAGAGTAATGATCAGAAACAAAAATGAAAAAACTCCCTATGAGCTATGGAAAGGAAGACTAGTAAATGTGAATCACTTCAGAGTATTTGGAAGAAAATACTACATCAAAAGAGAAGATGGAAGAATGGGAAAGTTTGACTCTCGTGTGGACAAAGGAGTACTTGTCCATTACTCAAGTACAAGGAAAGCATACAAATGTTACAATTTGAGGTTGAAATTTTTTGGGGGAAGCATCAATGTAACAATTGATGAAACAGGTGGATGAGAATTAAAGGAAGAAGAAAATGAATCAGTGGAACAACTTTATGAAGAAGAAGCAAAAGATGAATAAGAAGTATAAGGGGAAGATGAAGAAGATTAGATAGAAGTAGAAAAGCAAGTTCAGAAAGTGCCTCCAAAGACACCTAGAAAATGAGTATAGAAGAATCATCCTTCAAATCAAATTATCAGAAACAAGGATGCATGAGTTGAGACTAGAAGAATAATCTGTTCACACAAAAAAAATGCACCTAGCACTCTTATCTACTATTGAACCAAATATTTTTGAAGAGGCTAGCAAGGATGAATTATGGAATAAGGCCATGAATGAAGAATTGGATCAAATAGAGAAGAATGACACTTGGGAATTGGTTCCAAGACTAAGGAATAAGAATGTGATTGGCACTAAGTGGGTTTTCATAAATAAATTGAATGAATATGGACATGTTACAAGGAACAAATCTAGATTCGTATGTAAAGGATATCCATGGGTTAAAGGAATCGACTTTGAAGAGACATTTTCCCCAGTTGTCATATGGAAAAAATCTGATTGTTCTTAGCTTATGCATTCTCCAAGAATATTAAAGTGTATTAGATGGACGTGAAATCAACTTTTTTGAATGGGGAACTTGAAGAAGAAGTCTACATTGAACAACCAGAAGTATTTCAGTTGTCAGAGAACACAGATTATGTGTGTAAATTGAAGAAGGCATTGTATCGTCTAAAACAGGCTCCTAGATCATGGTACTCTAGACTGGATAAATATCTATAGTAGGCAGGGTTCAGAAAAGGAAGTGCAGAAAACAACCTCTACATCAAGGTAACTCAAGATGGTATTTTATTAATTGAAGTTTATGTTGATGATATTGTTTTTGGAAGTAATGATGACAAGTTAAGCCTGAAATTTGCAAAGGATATGCAGAATGAATTTGAAATGTCATTACTCGGAGAACTATCCTTCTTTCTAGGTCTTCAGATATGTCAAATCAACCAAGGAATTTTTATTTCTCAAAGTAAGTATATCATAGAAATGCTAAAGAGGTTCGGAATGGAAGATTGCAAACCAGTTACCACTCTTATGAAAACCAGTTTCAAGTTGAGAAAAGATGATGATTCAAAGTCTACAGACCAGAGGCAATACAGGTCAATGATTAGTAGATTACTATATGTGACAGCATCCAAGCCAGATGTAATGCAGGCAGTTAGACAGGTGGCACGATTTCAAGAAGCACCAAAGGAATCACATGTCTTAGCATTGAAGAGGATTTTTAGATATTTCAAAGGAACAAAAGAATTTGGATTATGGTATCCAAAAGGAAAGGATCTATCACTTATTGCATACACAAATGCATTTTGGGTAGGTTGCATTGATGACTGATGAAGCACCAGTGGAGTAGTGTTCTACTTGGGTGAGTGTTTAGTATCTTGTCTAAGAAAGAAATAATCATTAGTATCTTTATATAAAGTCGAAGTAGAGTATATTGCAGCAGCAGGATGTTGTACACGGGTCCTATGGATGAAACAAACTCTGGCAGATATACAGGTTGAGTATGATGAGCCCATTCCAATATATTGTGATAATACACATGCCATCAGTATCTCAAAGAACCTGGTGATGCACTCCAAGATGAATCACATTCTAATCAAGTATCACTTTCTATGGGAATAGGTTGAAGATAAGAACATCAGATTTGAATATGTGGGCACAGAAGAAAAAGTGGAAAACATCTTTACAAAACCTCTTCCAAGGGAAGACTTTGAGTATCTTCGCCAGAGACTCGAAATAATTTCTACTCCAAAATGAATTATTTTGAATGATTATCTTATATGTCTTATATTTACATTAGGAAGAACCATAAAAAAGACAGTTCAGGTTGGGAGATCATTCTTAGGAAGAGTTCAGTCAAGGGGAGGATCCCCAAGGATAGTTTAGTTAGAGGGAGCAACCCGGGATGGAAAGATACATTTTCCATTGATGACAAAGGGGGAGAGAATTATCAGATGCGGGATAGAGATTTAAATGCTAGAAGAAAGAGAACAAAGGCATGGTTCCAGAAGGAGCGATGGTCACAGAGGGAGAATGAGTGATATGAATTCAGTATTGCATTAGAGTGTTGCCATCAATGCCAAATGGGTATATTGTTTATTAATTGGGTTGATTGTCATTGATGTCAACCCTTGAAGAAAGTCTAGTAGAAAATTATGGTAGAAAAAAGATATGGGTAAGGGACCCAAGTTTGTTTGAGGTATAAGGGAATGAATATCAATTAATTTATAGGTACAACTATTCTACGTGGATAGTACATGTCATGCCATTTCTGGTGATATGTGGAATGTCACATAACTCCTCATGGTTAGAGATTTATGGCCTTGTGAAGTTGGAGAACCCTCATGAGTTATCTAGAAGACCCTAGAAGGTCAAAGAAGTCAAATTAATCTAGAAACGCCTAGAAGAAGTTTGAATAGTCAAAGTGGGTAAAACTAGGAGCTAATCATAGATATATTTGTTGCATTAAGAAAATAAATTAAATAATAAAGGAGTTGCAACAATAAGTTTTGAGTAAAGAGAAATTATTTAAATAATAAAGTAGTCAAAGTGGTTAAGTGGACAAAGTGGCGAAGTGGAAAAAGTTGGTTAAGTGGACAAAGTGGCTAAATGGAAAAAATGGTTAAGTGGACAAAGTGGCTAAATGGAAAAAGTTGATTTAGTGGACAAAGTGGCTAAGTGAACAAAGTTGGCTAAGTGGAAAAAGTAGTTAAGTGGATACTTCTAGAGGAAGCTACTTGGAAAGTATAAATGAGAGAGAAAGGGTCTCCCATTAGTATTCCATTGAGAATATTGAATATCTACAAGTGACTGAGTTAACCAAAGGATATCTAAGGCGAATTTCATAGGTAAGGTGAAGTAAAGAAGGCCGAAATTGAAGGGAGGATAAATTCTTCTGATGATGTTTTCTAAGGTATGTTATTTACAGGTCATCTCACCATTTTTGCAATAATTTTTTTTCTACAATGATTCAAACAGTGAAATATGGAGGCCGTTGAGAAAACATATCCAAGTAATTGTGATAAAAATTTCATCTTGTGGGTCATTGTATTTTTGTATTTACACTCCGTGGAAAATAGGGTTTGTGGCTAGTCTTGAAACTAATCTAAAACAGGTGTTTCGAGTAAAAATGTCATAACTTATTCATAACGGATCCAAATTTAATAAAACCAAATGTATTGGTTATAGTACATTCTTTAGTATTCTGTGTACCATTTTAATATCCATACAACAAATATTCTATGTGGGGCATGCTCTACAAGTTCAATCTCTAGAATAAGCCATAATTCAGCAAGGTATGCCATTTTTTCTATAAGTCATTTTCTAGGAGGTTCCAAGAAGTGAAACCTGGAGAAATTACAAAAATGACACTGAAGAACATCGTGTACTATTTTTAGACATTTATTCATTACAGGTACATAGTTATGATTATTTCAAGTTAGGGTTGTTCACTAATCCAAAACTAGACATGTGAGACTAAAGTAAAATTTTATGAAAATGCTAGTCTCGTGTTAAGGAAGGTGTCCAGGTATGTGATCATATACACCGGATTTTATTTATAGAGTTACAAATAATATTTGGATGATAAAATTGATGAGGTATTGTTGTTGAGTTTGAGGTACAGGTTGATGCATGGTTCAGGTTATTGGTACAGGTTGTTTGGTGCAGGTTGATTGGTATAGGTTGAAAGTGATAGGTTGATAGTGGGAGTGGTTGATTCAATGAAAGTGACATATTTTCTACATTTGGAATTGATATTTCAGAGAGGTTGGATGGGGCAAGGATAGGTGGTTGCAGCCACCTTCCAGTTGTAGCCAGAGAACATAGGGGGTTGTAGACTCCTTCTAGTTGTAGCCATAGAATTGGGGAGTTGGAGCTTCCCTCAAGTTTTAGTCTGAGAAACTAGGGGTTTGGAGCCTCCTTCTAGTTGCAGCTGGAAAACAAAGGAAGTTGGTTCTTCCAATGAATGTAATTCTTAAATACATATAAGAAAAATAATTATATGGTTTTCTCCCACTTTGGGTTTCCACATAAAAAAATTGGTGTACTTTGTATGTGTATGACTTCTCATTTGCTCATTGTTTATTTACTCTGCAACTATTGGATGATAATGCTACATTGATCATAACTAATTATAACACTTGCATATTATGGTTAAAAAGTATTAGATTGCTCTGTTACTGATTCACCCCCGCTCTCAGTAATCCAACACATGCAACAATGCATCAACATTTTGTAGATGAAACTATGCTCATGTCTACCCGCACAATTCGTGATGCACAATATATTTGAAAATCCTTGTTGATTTCATGGAAGACTCAAGAACCTCCATCAACCAAGATAAATATCAGATCTTTTTCTTCAACACTCCTCTTGTTATCCAAGATAACCTCGCTTGGATTTTGGGCTATCAAAAGGGCACTCTCCCTTCCAAATATTTGGGCACTCCTATAGTGGAAAAATCCCTAAAGCAAGCCTCTTGGGAAGACCTTCTAGCATGGATGGATAAAAAACTTGAGTGATGACCCTTCCATTCACTTAACTTGGCAGGAATATTAGTCCTAGTCAAATCAGTCTTACAGGAAATGCCCATGTACCTATTTTATGTTCTAGATGCTCCTAAGTACATCATAAATTCTATCAAAAAATTTCATAGGACCTTCCTCTTGGGGGGAAACAAAGTGTGTCGAAAATGGGCACTCATGTCCTGGGAAACGCTATGTCTCCCAAAGTTGGCAGGTGGGTTAGGTCTCTGAGATCCAGAAGTCCAACGTAAGGTTATGGGAACCAGATTATGGTGGTGATGGTTAAACAATCCAAAACAATTGTGGGTGCACCTATGGAAACAAAAATATGAAAGATATGTACCTAAACGTAAATTAATCTGCATGAATAGATCTACTCTAGGTTCTATTGATCGCTCAACACACTCTAAAATATTTATGAAATTTTGTCACTTTTGGGTACCACTTGTTTTCTTTTGTTTTACTGTTTGAATTAAGTTCACTATGGAGGGATATTTTATTTTGTTTTCATGACTCTTATCAATCAAATCGGATTTGTTTGAACTTTTTAAATGAAACCTTGTATCTAAAAGAACTTAGCATTCTAACTAAGAATCTACAGCTAACATTGTGACAAGTGCACTTGTGTTTGGCGTCGGAAAAATCCAAGAAATAAAAGTGGCCACACAACAATAATAATTTTCGATCTCTTATGCACCATCGGTGTTGGTAAAAGGCAGAGTAAGTTGCATTAATTATTCACCACGAATATTTAGGAGACAGATGATTCCCTTCAGCATCGGCCGAATACGAGAGGATTAACATTGACACTAGCCATGAAAAACCCCCAATAGACGATGACGGATGTGTTGGTTTGGGATTGGCGAAATCTCGAAGATTTAAATCACTAAAAATTTCTGCATTGACATATCGTCGATCGTCGATCCCCGATGCACTTTCAGCATCGGAAAATTTTTGAGAGAGTTAATCTGGGAGCACTTGGTTAAGATTATAGTTGATCGTCGATCCTTAATACTTTCAACGTCGATGGGGTGGGATCTATTTTTAGAACGATTAACTAAGGAAAATTCCCTGATTCTGAATAACACGATTAAACGAAGACGTCGGTTTCAAGTGCCATGTGTCTTCATTGCATAGATATTTCATACGGTCTAGTTTTGTCCTAAGTCATCTTAAGGTTCATTGTGTCCTAGTCACACTTCTGAGTCATATTTTCCATGTCAGCTCTATACGTCAATATGGATCATCATCAGAATATTTTTATAGGAGATATCAACGAACAATGTTTAAAGAGGAGCCCCAACCCCCGATCCACCAGCTAGATTAGTGAAGCGATGGGATGTTTTCAGCATGAGATATGATAAGATTATTTCATTTAATAGGCCAGTTAATGTTTCACCCCACATACATTGTTACCCCATGCACCGATTGAACAAAAGGAATTTGAAACCACTGATAGGCAATGTTATAACTCGTGCTCACATCATTGACCTATGATCAAATTTAATTTTAAACATAATGAAGATCTGGCGGCAGATTTTGTAGAACCGCACTCATATCCCAAATTGAATAGTTGATGCGACAAGGTAATTTCATCTCTTTTTAAATCATTAAATAATCTTTGAACACTTCCATTCTTCACACAAGTTTCCATTTCCAGAGCATTCGAAGAAGCGAAGAGAGCATCTCAA
Source organism: Picea engelmannii (assembly GCA_009831015.1). Lineage (NCBI taxonomy): Eukaryota > Viridiplantae > Streptophyta > Pinopsida > Pinales > Pinaceae > Picea > Picea engelmannii. The sequence goes on from WSFP011369864.1 coordinate 9,581, forward strand.
AATTGATTTTATTCTCAGACCATCAAAACCAGGGTAAACTACTAACAGAGATATGTGTTAAATTTTATCAGTTCAACGGTCGTAATTTGTTTTATATCAGCATGTGATATTTTACACAGTGTCTAACTATGATTCTAGCTGCAAGAAAAAATGCCTCCAAGAAAGCCAACGACCAGATGCTCGTTGAGGGAACCTAAGCTAAAGGAGGCAAAAATTGGTGAGGGTTCTTCTCCTAGTACTGCAAGGCAGTTGGAATACGCTCCCAGGGTGGATTCGATCCTTAAAACCTCGTTGAAGAAATTATTCATTCAAACCTTAGTTTTACGTGATACGGAAGAGACCAATGGATCCAAAAAAATGCTCCCACAATGGGAAGATCTATTTAACAAAATCAACTGGGAGGATTACCCGGAGTTCATCCCACACAGTGACCTAGATGTAAGGGCGCTAGATGACCAATTTTTCCTGAACGATCGGTAGTGGTGCTTGCACATGGTAGCCTTTCGAACTCCATTTTTCCCATGCATCGAGAACCTGAGTTTGTTAATTTATCACACAGACATGCATAAATTCCTCATAAACGATGAGAATGACGGATGTGTTGTAGTTTTTCTCTTGAAAGAATTTCAAAAGTATTACAAGCTCAAGGACCCACAGGAGTGGTTGAACACAGACTTCGTGGTGAAGTTATATGAATTCCATGACACCAGCTAGTTGATGGCCTTGTGGTGGAAAGAGGACAAGAAATTTACAAATCGAAGCAATGGCTGGTATGGCACAGTGAACTTGAGGGATTCATACATCTAATTGATGGCTCTAATCTACCGACTATATGGAGAAAAGGACTGCTCCAAGTTCTCAGAAGCATGGATTCCCCTAGCATACACTGTGGTGATCTCCAAGAGTAGCTTCAACTGGGAAGAAATAATCTCCAAGCAATTGAGCACCAATGTATTTTAGTCTCAAACATCGAAAGAAGGAGAAACTCCCACTTTCCACATGGCCTCGTACCTACTCAATGTAATCTGCATGAGGAATGTCTTCGTCGATATTAATTTAAGTTGGCATGTTGCATAACTGCCTTTTCATGTCTACTTCATCATATTATGGGAGAACATGTACAAAAAATCTTATTCCCTTATTTGTGATGAATTCTTCGCCTGTGTTTATTTCATTTTATTTAAAAAGGAATGACCAAGGTTGTCGGCAGTAGCCAAGAAAATGATATCGAAGGTAGGACACTGGTATCTAGATGAACACACAACTTATATCAGGGTGTTCAAGGTCACCGTAGCACCACATTTACTCCCTAATCTTGTCCCAGAACGGCTCATTGTAGGAGAAATATGTTATCAGATGATCCTACAGGGCTATAAAGCCACATTAGTTAAGGACAAGAAATGGGCATTTATACCCTACAACTTCCTTGTGGGGTTTTACATAGTAACAAACACTTCTCAATCCAAATAGGAAGGTTTGACTCAACTTGAATTCAGGTTCCCAACAAGCTGGTTTCATAAGCACGACCCTAAATTCCTGGTCCCCCAACATTCTTCATGAGTATCGTCATGTTGGCCATATGTGCATGATAAGTTTGAGGATGAGATTTTTACAGAATGCGCTCAGGACTGGGAGGAGGTAGTATGGATGAAATCCAACCCAAACATGACTAGGTTCAAGGCTATGAACATGTATGAGCAGGTGGAGACAATAGAGCAGTCGCCTCAAGAGGCTCTCAAGGTTAGAGAAGAAATCAGAGCAGCATAGACCACAAAATCACAAAGGAGAGGGTTTTTGCTACTAGAAGGAGCCCAAAGAATCATTGACCAGTTAGAGAATGATCCTCAACTCATAGAAATGATGAGGATATCCTTGGATGACCCAATCACAATCGGAGGAGAGCCAAGTGGATTAGAGTCAATACAACTAGAGGAAATCACCGATCTAGAAAACCCTAGAGTTTCATCACCACAGATTAGATCATCAGTGACCATTCCAACCCATCCTAAGGTTTCAAGAATGCCAGATGAAACAGGTGTACCAAACCCCCTGTTTTATCTAATAACTATCTATGATGATGAAGAGAGTTCATAGGTCTCCCTGGTAACTCCAATATCGATTACACAGGAGAAGGAACCTGAGAAAACATCTTCCCCAAGTCTCGATGTTTCAGTTCAAAATCTTCCACAGAGTGACCATGCAATCGAAAGTGTCTTAGACACTAAGTTGCTCGACTTGTCGGAGACTCTGAAAGACAACTTGAGGGATGATCTAGTATCGGGTGGTCAAATGGAGGATGTTCATCAGTAATATATCGACACCTCGACAATCGATTTCGAGGTAAGTATTGAACCTATCCCGGTTCTTCAATTTTGGTAGATACCTCACTAGTCGATGAACAAAAAATGGAGGTGGATCCATTGGAGAATATGAAATAAGTCCATGAACCAATACTATAATAAATACACACATAAGGGAGCCTAGGTGACACTTTAACCTGGGGAGAACAGTAAACACATGAGTCTTTTGATGAGGTCGTCGATATACAGGTGATCGTTTATGAAAGGAAGAGGAAAGATATCATGAAGAGGACCACCAAGAAGAGAATACTCACGTTGGATATCTCACTTCTCATCACCAGGGAGGAGAAGTTTCTTAGTACAGAACATACAAAGACATCTGAGATCATCAGCGTAGGGATGGCTATCACTGATGAGATGTTAGATTGAGCAAGGAGAGATGATAAGAAGTTGGTTGTTGTGCTAAAGGAGTTGGAGCATATGTGACATTTGGAGAAATACTATCAAGACTCAACACAGGCCATGATGTTTCTGAGGAGTGAGTTCCAGGATGCCTATGAAAATTTCACAGATGAACAACATCTTTTCAATGCAGGTATACAATTTCCAAAAAGATACCTTTATGGCACTGGAAACCTGCAAGGATGTGGAAAGGTGGTATGAAAAAGCATACCAAGTGGTTGAAAGAATTGATTACATCAGCGCAATACAAAAGGGTCGAGACTTCGAAGAGCACGGTATTTGAGTGCTAAGGGATAGCAGCATCTCTTGGATCAAGAAAGAAGTCAAATACTGGGTAAGGATGGCCCAGCAACCTCAACATGAGATACAAAATAAGTGGGATGAGTGAGAAAAATACTGGGAAAAGATCAATCAGGAGATAAAAGGCATTGGCCTCGCATAATTCATCTCACCTAAGGACTTTGTCGACCTTCATGGAATAGTCAAGCAACATGCATAAAAAGACTCGGCATAGACAGCCGAGATCACATAGGTGGCGAGCATGGCACCGGGTCAAATACAACGCTTTATGGAGCATTTGATCAAGGCTCATGTAGTTCTGCATAGGTTGAGTGCCAAAGTAGTCAAATATAGAGAATGGGCAATAGAAGTGAAAGAAATTATTTCATCTGCGATGGACCATCACAGGTTCTTGTATGCCAACACATGTGAGGATCTCTTCGTCAAGTGGTCAAAATATGAGAAGAATCATCCACTCTAGTAGAACCATGAGATGATTCTCAAAGAAAAAAGAGATCAAGTGCCACATGGTGATCTTTTGTTTACTTAAATTAAACTTGTAGCGGCTATTTTTAGTTAGTTATTCTTTATAAATAAATGGATCGACCTTTTAGAAAAGGTTGATGGTTTTAGGAAAGATCCTTTTTTTTGGAATTGTAATGAACTATTTATGAACAAACTTAATTGATAATTCTTGTTTAGTACCAGAGACAAAATTATGTTTTTCATCAAAGGCATCAATGGATTGAGGAGGAATTACTTCCAACTTTATTTCAGTAATTGATGTTGTAACGAGTAAGAGTTTCTGAATCTATTGATAAGTTATCTGTTTCAATATTTCTGCAATTCTTTTGTTCTTAATGATGGAAAGAAAATCATTGTGATAATGTGTGATTAATAATAGAGCTAAGGAAACTATTTTTCTTTCCATTATCTTATGACATGCGTATTTTTCTTACAATAATTGTATCTCAATCAATGTTGAAATACCAACAAGTTAATGTATTAGTACTAGGCTTGTAACATGTGTGAATATCTTTGTTTGCATGTTTGAGCATGAGGGTTATCCCAAGATCATCCATCTTCAATAGTTAAGACTCCCTTCTATCAGTTGGTTTATACTAGCACACATATAGTTTTATCAGCCCCATCTATTATAAGAAAAGACAAAAAAGAGAACGTTTAAAATGAAGGAGGAACTTTCATAGGAAGATATCTTGTCAATCACCACGTAAATCCCATCGATAAATTAGCTAGATCGAAATATTTGGAGAACCATTCCATCATAAAACACTACAAATTTTAATTGGGCCTATAAGGCGGGTTTGGTTCTTGTTTTTGAGTTAAAGGGATCTTGGACCCCTCAATAGAAATGGTGCTAGAAAGAGGGTCAAATGAATGAATGGCTAAGAATATTTCTAACATAATATATCGCAAAGCCTACAGATTCAAAACAGCCCATATGCATGGCTAGTAATTCTATAGATAGCCCACATACAGATAGTACTCCTAAAATGAGTAATTCATCCCAGCACGAGGAAGAAATCCTATTCCCTAAAATACCTTACACTCTTCGCCATGAGGATTTGAACCAATTCAGAAGAATCACAAGAGATTACTCTCGACAAATTAGATCATTGCCCTTATCCCCATTACTTCCTCGTAGAAAACAAGTAAGCAAACCAGTGGTCGATACCCCCGACCAGGTTTTTGTTCACACAGTAGAAGACCTGATAGATTTTTCCCTCACTGAGATCAAACAACCCCTTAACCTAATCCCTAAGACACCAACTGGTAACTACTATGAACCAGATGATTTCGAATCTAACGAAGAAGGGTTTAACTTGGATCACTTAGTTTAGGAATCATATGAAATGGAGGATAATAACGATAATAATGAAGAGAGGGGAAACCTACCTCCAAATAACCAAACTTGGTTGGCCAGAGATGCTCTGGAAATCCCAAGATGGGTACATAACCTCCCTTGACATCCAGAAAAACTACTTCCCAAGTTTGACCCTGAAACCTCTGGATTGCCTGAAGACCATATTAAAAAGTTCATACTAGTGATAAGACTGGTGAACATACAACATGAAGATGTAGTATGTAGATTTTTTCCCTATACCTTTGATAATTCAGCCTCGACTTCGTATTTTAACTTGCCCATAGGGTCCATAACTAGTTGGACGAAATTTCAAAAGGATTTCTTAGACAAATTTGTAGAAGAGACCACCACAAGAGCTTCGATGGCTGAAATATTCACTGCCACCATGATTTCAAAAGAGAAGGTTAAAGACTTCAATCAACGGTTTACCACTATCCTGAACAAATTTCAACCCAAAGCTAAACCTACTCAGGAGTTGCAGATTGAGGTATATGTTAATTCTCTCCCTGTTTCTATTTCTATGTTTGTGAAAAGGGCTGCCAAACATACCCTAGATGAGAATTTCGAGGAATCCAAAATGATTAAATTCCAAATGAAGGGATGCAAAGAGGGTCAAGTCTCACTAGTTAAGAAAAAAATTCATCCTCCACCTAGGAGAGGACTGTTGTTGACTAGACCTCTGGGAAAACAAATAGAACAAGGTCTCAAAAAGGGAAGTAGATACATAGGAGGCCTACAAAGTATGATAAATAAGTTCTCAAATGAAATCATAGACATGAAGAGAAGTGTCGAGGAAGGAAACCAAGGTCAAAGGCCCTCTAAACCCTTTTTCAAGAGAAAATCACCTTTCAAAGCGATCAAACCTCCCTCGTCCAAATTAAACATTGATATGAGTAATGTAGCCTTCGACTCTTTCTGTACTTATCATCAAGAGAAACATTTTGAAAGAGATTGTCCCTAATGGGTGCATTCTATCAATTTAATGGAAAATCGGTTCCTAAACAAACTTTCCCTTATTGAACAATCAAGTGGCTCAGCGGTAAACATCGTCGATCAAGAGGAATTTGAGCCGCCAGAAAAAACAACCATGTTTTTATGGGATCCTAACTTGTCGATGCCTTCCGATGATGTATTTGAGGTTCAGGAACCACCCGTTGAGGTTTTGGTTGTGCAAACGCGAAGTAAGGGTCAACCGGTCTCAAATGACCTTACCATTGTCCAATCTTCGAGGGGAAAACAAATAGTTGATCACTCGAAAGCACATTTTGTCTCCCAAAGAAATCCTATAAACATTTTTACACGGGAGTCACTCAAGCTAGACTACAACATAGTAGAAGACTTAAATATTTTGAAATTTAATGTGTCGGTCATGGACATGTGTAGAATTCCCCAGCAAAAGGATTTTTTGTTACAAGCCTTAAAGTAAATAGAAGCCCCTATAACAGGAACTGACCTAGGGGAGGTCCCAGCTCCCACAGATCCAAATAATAAAACAAATGTGAACGCTTTATTTATAGATAAAAAAAGGAAAGTCTTTTGTCCCACCTTTCCTTTTAACGTTTGAATTCTTCAACAGAAACCTCCATAATTGTTTAGTTGACTCAGGGGCATCCTCCAATGTAATGTCATTATCTATATGCAAGAAATTAAATGAAGTTTCGTTCAAAAGTGATAAACATGTTATACAACTAGACAGAACTCAGGTAAAATTTATTGGGGAACTCAAGGATGTCATGATAAGAATGGCTACACACCCGAAATTTGTTCAAGTAATTGACATAATTGTAGTGGATATACCAAAAGCTTATGGACTGCTACTTACTTTAAACTAGTCCGAGAAATTGAATGGATACTTTAGCACAGACTGGGCTCACCTCTGGTTTCCATTAAAGGGACATGCAAACATGATTAGGATAGATAGGGAATGGTATCTCAAACACACACTCACTAATTTATAAGCCTTCAACGAACCCTCGTTGGAAGATTTCCCAGTGCTAGGAAACTATGTCTTCTATTCTGATTTCGGCAATTTCTCTCCTCTCTCATATGATGTACCCCTCAATCAAACTCTGAAATGGATTTTCAAGTGAATCTACATGTAGTGGCGGAAGAATGCCTCTTCTACAAAGAACCTCTGTTGGAAACCGCAGACAAGGTATGTGGAGAGGAGGAAGTAATTAAGCATGAAGAAGTTGATGAATTTCACTTGCAATTTTGGAAGTTGTACTTTGATGAGTCTAAATCACAAGAAGGTTCAAGAGAAGGATGTATCCTCATTGACCCAAAGGGGAAGTAGAGTTTCATGTCCTGCAAACTAGAATTTGAATGCACTAATAACACTGCTGAGTATGAATCTTTGGTGTAGGGACTAAAGAAAGCCATAGACTTAAACGTTAAAGAACTAAAAAAAATTGGGAACTCTAAAATTATCGTCAGGAAAGCAAATAATACTATACATTGCAACTCATCCCACCTAAGGAATTATCAACAGGAAGTGCATAGGCTAATAGAACATTTTGAGGCCTTTAATATTACCTTGGTTCCCAGAAAAAAGAATACTGTTACTGATTCCCTAGCTACCGCAACCTCGAGGCTATCCCCTTTAGAAGACTATGAAGCCTCCAGGTTCACTATGTAACTACTCTAAAAACCATCAGTACCTGAGAGTATTTCTAATTGGAAGGTTTTTGAAGGAGATGAATAGATTATAGACTTTCTAACCAATCAGAAAAATTTTAAAGACCTGGATATTGATGATGAAGTATTCCAAGAGAAACTAGAAGAAACCAATTTCCACAAACAAAGAGGAAAAATAGATCACTCTAGTAACAAACCAAGGTTTCACACAATATCGAAAGGGGTAGCTAATTTGGAGAACCTTTTCAACCTGAGGGAGAGATTTAAGGGGACAACAAACACAAAGACATGGATTTTGTGTCCCATATACGCGACTGTAAATCTAGGAACCCCGAAAAACCCTAAGAATATAAATCTAGGAAAAACAGTGTCTAAATAAGAAAGGAAAGCCTATCTTAAACTTTTTAGAGAATATTAAGATGTGTTTGCATGGTCCTACCGAGAATTGAAAACTTATGACACTCACATTATTCAACACACAATCCCGTTAAAATCTGGAGTAAAACCCTTTCAACAAAAGCTTAGAAATTACCATCCATCTTTGGAACCCCTCATGTATCAAGAGATAAGGAAATTACTATATGCTAAGATTATCTTTCAGGTTAGACACTCTCCCTAGGTAGAAAATTTGGTGACGATCAGGAAAAAGTTTGGGGAAATTCGCATGTGCGTAGATTTTAGAAATATTAACAGAACATTAGAAAAGGATAACTACCTAGTCCCACCGATGGAACATCTCTTGCGGACCATGTCTAGTTATGATATTTTCTCTATGTTATATGGTTTTGCAAGTTACAACCAGGTTCTAGTTTTAGAAGAAGACAGATTGAAAAATACCTTCTGAACCAAGTGGGGAACTTTTGATTATAAACGCATTCCCTTTGGGTTGATTAATGTAGGAGAAACCTTCCAGAGGGCCATGGACATAGATTTTCGGGGATTAATGAATAGATGTGTAGTAGTATAGTTGGACAACGTGACTTTTTATTCAAAGAACAAAAAAGACCATATCCATCATATAACCCAGATTTTTGAAAGGTGTGGGAAATATGGAATATCCTTAAACCCTAAGAAAACCATATTTGGTGTCGAGGAAGGGAAATTACTAGGGAATATTATATCTAGAATGAATAAAGGAAATAGCTCAGCTTCCCTTACCCCACAACAAAAAGGCAATGTAATCCTTCAGTGGGAAAATTAATTTTGTGAGGAAGTTCACACCCGATTTCATCGAAACTATCAAACCCTTACAAAATATAATTCCCAAGGATGTTGATTTTAAGTGGGATGAAGAGCGAAAAGTTTCTTTCAACAATATCAAGATTGCCATATCTCAAGCTCCGGTGCTATGAAGTCCCGACTTTAGTAAATATTTTTTCCTCTCTACTTCTGCCTTCGACCAATCCTTAGTTGTATTTTTGACCCAGAAGGATGATGATAACAATGAGGCACCGATATCATTCATGAGCACTAATATCCAAGGGGACAAATTGAATTACCCTGCTATATACAAGCAGGCGTATGCGGTATCACATCAAATTCATCGTTCCTCATCCCGCAGTCCAATCCCTATTCACTCAATAGTAGATGGGGGGGAGAAGAGGAAATTGGATGGAAGTTGTCCAAGAATTTGATCAAGATAAAAGACCTACCAAACTATTTAAGGGACAAGGATTGTGTAAATTGGCTATAGAATATCAAGATCGAATAAATGAAGACCATGGGTGGGAGAATGAATTAGAATTATGGTGTAGTGAAGATTTATGCGTTCCCCAAGGGAAAGCGTCTTGGTATGGAAAACTAATTTACCTCATGTATCATGGGACTTTCCTAGAAAACCTAAACCGTAAGGAAAGGATACCTCTCAGACTAAAATCTTCACAATATCGCCTCATAAATTCAGTACTTTTCTACGTAAATTATGATGGGGTACTCTTGAGATCTCTCGAACGTGAAGATGCAGATAAGGTTCTGAGGGAGATCCATGATGGTCCTGCAAGTGGACACTTTGCAGGGAATACCACTACTCACAAAATACTGAGAGTCGGCTATTACTAGCCTACTCTATTTAGAGACGCTCATACATACTCTAGAAACTATAAAACTTGTCAAATAAGCGCGGGGAGGGAAAATAGAGAAGTTGTCCCACTCCAACCAGTGACCATATCCAGACCATTCGAGTAATGGGGGTTGGATGTCATATGGGATATTACCCTGAGTTATTCAAAACAACATAGATACATACTAACTGCTATGGACTATTTTATGAAATGGGTAGAGGTCGTCCCTCTGACTCACTTGAATGAAAAGGTGGTAATCCAATTCATAGAACAACAGTTGATCACAATGTTTGGTATGCCTTTCATTCTTGTTTTTGAAAATGTTTCTTACTTTTATTCCACTCTATTAACATATTTTTCTCTAAACAAATGAATCATAATCAAATACTCTGCAAACTAATATCTGTAAGGGAATGGAGTGGTAGAATCAACCAACAAGAACCTAGTGAGGATCTTGAAGAAAACAGTTGCAGACAATCAGAGGAATCATCACATATTTCTTCGTAATTCCTTATGGTCCAACAGGGTAAAACCCAAGGAAGCTATAGGGAAATCCCCATAATTTATGGTATATGGACAAGAATCCATTCTCCCAAATGGGTTATATCTTCCATCTCTTCAGCTTGCTCAGAGATCTAGAGGACAACCCTCATCATTTATTCAATAGAGAATTCATACCCTCCTCATGATGGAAGAAGAAAGGGAGAAAGCAAAATCAAATTTCATCGCTCATAAACAGATTGTTAAAAGATGGTTTGACAAACATAAGGCCAAACAGAAGAGTTTTGAGGTAGGAGACTTAGTCCTGAAATGGGATAGAGAAAATGAACCTAAGGGAAAACATTCAAAGTTTTAGAATATATGGCTCAAACTTTTCCAGGTATCTAATAAAATTGGGGAAGGCACATATCGGTTGCAAAAATTGAGGTGGGAACCCGATGCCCTCCCGGTGAATGGCCAATCCCTAAAACAATATTATGTTAAAAAAAAAAATGTATGTGTGTGTCTTTACATGTTATTTTCTTATTAGAATAAATGTGTAGGTGTACGGTAGACTGATTGCATAGTCCTTTTATTCATGTTTTTATTTTGTTCGGTGTTCTCTTGTAATAGATTTGTGTTCTGCAAGGAACTGGTTGACTTAAATCAATATGGTGTAGCAAACTCTGCTCCTAACTCATGCTTACGTGCAACACAAGAAACACTGGACAATTGCAATTTTTCTTCAAAGAGTTCTATACCTAGTCTTTGCAAACAAACGACCTTAGTGAGTGATCAATTGTTTGTCAGTGGTCTGGTGAAGCCTAAAGGGAAAGATGGAAATTTGGAAAGGACCACATATACCTCTAGACAAAGCTAGGAATAATTTCACCTTAACCATTTCATCTTGCAGATAATAGACGTCCTCCTCTCCCACTCGCTTAGGGAATCTCTGCCAGAAAAAAACAATTATATTAAATGAGTGCAATGTAGGAGAGGGTATGCAGATAACTTTGTTGGGGCTATGGACACTCGTTGGAAGTGGAGAAAGGTCTGTGAAATCAGGGTGACTCCATCGAGGCTATGGACACTCACTAGAAGCAAAGAAACAACGTAGAAAGTGAATGATGGTAACTAAAATGGCCTCGTGCCAGTGAATTCTTTACCTGGCTCTTGGAAAAAGGGGGCGTGGGTCACAGTCAAGAGGAAAAAAGGTGGAATAAAGGCTAAAACTCTATAGGTAGGTCTGGATTCACGAACTAGGGAAATGTTAAACGCAAGGATAGGAAAGACTCTGATAAAATAAAATCCAGTTAGTTTCTCAACCATCTTCTGCATCAGCTAAGCCCGAGGGAAGGAACATAGATTCTTCTTTCTCCCAGATAATCTCCATTTGTTGAGCACTCAAAACACCCTAAAATATTTATGACATTTTGTCACTTTTGGGTACCACTTGTTTTATTTTGTTTTACTGTCTGAAATAAGTTCACTATGGAGGGATGGTTTATTTTGTTTTCATAACTCTTATCGATCAAATTGGATTTGTTTGAACTTGTTAAATGAAACCTTGTGTCTAAAAGAACTTGGCATTCTAACTAAGAATATATAGCTAACATTGTGACAAGTGCACTTTTGTTCAGCGTCGGAAAAATCCACGCAGGTAAAATGGCCACAAGAAATAGAAATAATCGATGCACCATCAGCATCGGTAAAAGGTGTAGTAAGTTGCATTAGTTATTCGCCACAAAGATTCAGGAGATAGTCAATTCTCTTTGGCATTAGTGGAATAGGAGAGGACTAAATGTTGGCATGAGCAATGATAAACCCTTGATAGCCAATGACAGATGCGTTGGTTCAGGATCAGCGAAATATCGAAGAGTTAAATCACTGAAAAATTTCTCATTGACACATCGTCAATCACAAATCACCGATGCACTTTCGGCATCGAAAAATTTTCAAGAGAGTTAATCCGAGAGAACCTGGTTAAGCTTATCATTGATCATTGATCCTTAATACTTTTCAGCATCAGCGAGGTAGCATCTATTGTTAGAATGATTAGCTAAGGAAAATTCCCTGATTATGAATAACACATTTAAACAAATACATCGGTTTCAAGTGTCATGTGTCTTCGTTGCATAGGGATTTCCTACGGTCTAGTTTCGTCTTGAGTCATCTTGAGGTTCCATGTGTCCTAGTCACACTTCCAATTCATCTTTTCCATGTCATCTCTGTATGGAAATATGGATCAGCGTTGGAAGATTTTTCCAGGAGATATCAATGAACAATGTTTAAAGAGGAGCCATGACCCCTGATCCACTAGCTAGATTAACAAAGCGATGGGATGTTTTCGGCATGAGATAAGATCAGATTTTGTCATTTAATAGGCCAATTAATGTTTCACCCCCCATACATTGTTACAATGTTTTCCCTTGACCAAACTTTGGGAGATTCTTGGTCATGGTGACCTATTTTGGACTTCGACAGCCTGTCGAAGGAGGAGCGCAAGACGAAGCAGAGATCGTGGGATCTGGACCCCTTTTTGGGTCCTTTTTGGGATGTGGGAATATGTAACAGAAATGGGATGTCGGCCCATGGGTTTACCCATGTTTAGGTCTATTTTGTAATATAGAAATAGGTGCTTAGGCTAGATAGAGGTAGTGGTGCATCTATGTGGTGCATCTAAGGCTTTGTGCATACTGTGCAAAACTTGCAGAGCTAAGTGCAAGTTATTGTAGCAAGACTGTGGAAGGCTTAGTGTTGGAATGCAAGAAAGAAGGATCTAGCGAGCTGCACAAATCTTTTGTCCTATGCGAAGTAAGGGTTTTGAGGCTCTGTGCTTGTAACCGATTGACTAAAGACAATAAATAAGAAGAGTAGGTGGACGTAGCCCCAGGGTGGGGGTGAACAACATAAATACTGTGTTGTTATGCTTTGTTCTTGTCTTAATGTGTTTATGACTCTCTAGCTAAGTGCTTCAATATAGATAGATAGATCTTCTTATGCTTTGTGCTATGAATGTTAGATCTGACTTCTATGAATGTGCTTAGTACTTGCTTCTGCTAGATCTGATCCATTTGTTTGTGCTAAGTGCTTAATTACATTAGATCAATGTGAATGATGTGATGCTCTGTTCTATCTGCGCAATAGTTATTGGTTGAATATTGATGAACTATTAATGCTAAGTTCTTTGTTAAGTATTATAATCACAGATTTGTGTCCCAGCTAAGGTTGCAGACACTTGAGTCCTACAACCACCCTTGCCTATACCTCGAGTGAGACTTCATCTTCTTCGCAAGTGTTGTCAAAAGGGTCGGTAGTTAGGGTTTTGTTGGTGTGCTATTGTAGTGTTGAACCCTGGGTCTGCCCCTGTGCCAACATACCTCGTGAGTTGATTGAACAATGGGAACTTCAAACCGCCAATAGGCCATGTTATAGCCTATGCATGCGCCATCGACCTACAATCAAATTTAATTTTAAACATAATGAAGATCTAGTGGAAGATTTCATAGAACCGCACTCATATCCCGAATTGAATAGTTGATGCGAAAAGGTAAGTTCATCTTTGTTTAAATAAATAAAGCAGCTTCGAACACTTCCATTTTTCACACAAGTTTCCATTTCCAAAGTATCCGAAGAAGCGATGTGATCGTCTCAAGACTGCGTTGATTCTCAGACCATCAAAACTAGGGTAAACTAGTAATAGAGGTATGTGTTAAATGTTTTCAATTCGGCGGTCTTAATTTGTTTTATATCAGCATGTGATGTTTTACACAGTGTCTAACTATGATTCTAGCTGCAGGAAAAATGCATCCAAGAAAGCTAATGACCAAATGCTCGCCGAGGGAACCTAAGCTAAAGGAGGTATAAATTGGTGAGGGTTCTTCTCCCAGTACTGCAAGGCAGTTTCAATATGCTCCCAGGGTGGAGCCTATCATTAAATCCTCAACGAAGAAATCATTCATTCAACCCCTAATTTTTGATGATACATAAGCGACCACTGGATCCGAAACAATTCTCCCACAATGGGGAGATCTATTTAACAGAATCAATCGGGAGGATTACTAGAGTTCATCCCACATAGAGACTCGTATGTAAGGGTTCTAGATGACCAAGTTTTCTCGAACATTCAACGGTCATTCTTGCACATGGTGTCTTGTCAAACTCCAGTTTTCCCATGCATTGATACCCTGAGTTGGTTAATTGATCACACAGACGCGCAGAAATTCCTAATCAATGATGAGAATGGAAAATGTGTCATATTGTTTCTCTCGACATAAGTTCATAAGTATTACAAGCTCAGGGACCTAGAGGAGCGGCTGAACACAGACTTCATGGTGAATTTCTATGAATTCCATGACACCATCCGGTTGATGGCCTCATGGTTGAAGGAGGACAAGAAATTTACAAACATAAGCAATAGCTGGTATGGGAAAGTGAACCTGAGGGATCCATACATCTACTTGATGGTTCTAATATGTCAACTCTATGGAGAAAAGGACTACTCCAAGTTCTCATAAGCATGGATGCCCCTGGCATACACTATGGTAATCTCTGGGAGTAGCTTCAACTAGGGAGAAATAATCTTCAAGAAATTGAGCACCAGTGTATTGCAGAATTAAACGCCGAAAGAAGGAGAAGCTCCCTCTTTCCACATGGCCTTGTACCTACTCGATGTAATCTATGCGAAGAATGTATTCATTGGTATGAATTTAAGCTAGCACATTGCAAAACTTCTTGTTCATTTATACTTCAACATATTATGGGAGAACATGTACAAAAAATCATATTCCCTTATTTGTAATGAATTCATTGCTCGTGTTTATTTCATTTTTTTTAAAAAGGAATGTCGAAGGTTGTCTGCAGCAGCTAATAAAATGATATCGAAGGTAGGCCACTATTATATAGATGAGAACACAACTTCTATCAGGGTGTTTGGGGCCACCAAAGCACCGCATTTACTCCCTTCTCGTGTCCCGGACTGGCTCATTGCAGGAGAAATATATTATAAGAGGATCTTGCAGGGCTATAATGCCACATTAGTTAAGGACAAGAAATGGGCATTTATAACCTATGGATTCAATGTGGGGTTTTACATAGTAAAATACATTTCTCAAGCCAAACAGGAAGGTTTGAGTCATCCTGAATTCAGGTTATTGACAAACCAGTTTAGAAAGAACGACCCTAAAGGCCTGGTCCCCCAACACACTTCACAAGTATCGTCATGTTGGCCATATGCTCATGACAAGTTTGAGGATGATATTTTTACAGAATGCGCTCGGGACTGGGAGGAGTTAGTACATAGTAAATCCAACCCAAGCATGACGAGGTTCAATGTTATGAGCATGGATGAGCTCAAGGGGCTCTCAATGTTAGAGAATAAATCAGAGCAGCAGAGACCACAGAGGCACAAAGGAGAGGGTTGTTTCTACTAGAAGGAGCCCAGAGAATCATTGAATAGTTAGAGAATGATCCTCAACTCATAGAAATGATGAGGATCCCCTTGGAAGACCCAATCACAATCCAAGGAGAGCCAAGTGGCTTAGATTCAATACAACTGGAGGAAATCATCGGTCTGGAAAACCCTAGAGTTCCATCACCATGGATTACATCACCAGTGGAAATTCCAACCCAGCCTGAGGTTTCAATAACTCTAGGTGAAACAGGTGTACCAAATCCCCTGTTTGATCTAATAACTATATATGATGGTGAAGAGAGTTTGGAGGTCTCCCTGGTAACTCTGATACCGATTACAAAGGAGAAGGAACCTGACAAAACATTTTCCCCAAGTCTCGATGTTTCAGTTCAAAACCTTTTGCAGAGAGACCATGAGGTTGAAAGTGTCTTAGACATTGAGTTGCTCGACTTGTCAGAGACTCAAAAACATAGCTCAATGGATGAGCTAGGATCGGGTGGTCAAAAGGAGGATTTTCAATAGCAAGAGACCGACACCTCGACAATCCGTTACCAGGTAAGTACTAAACCTATCCCTGGTTCTTCAATTTTGGTCGATACCTTATGAGCTGATGAACAACAAACGAAGGTGGAGCCATCAGAGCATATGAAAGAAGTCCAGGAACCAATCCTAGAAAAAATACACACAGCAGGGATCCTAGGTGACACTCTAACCTGGGGAGAGCAGCAAATCCTTGATCTTGTTGATGAGGTTGTTGATATATAAGTGATAGCTTATGACAATAAGAGGAAATATATCATGAAGAAGACCACCAAGAAGAGAAGACTCGCGTTGGATAGCTCAATTATTATCACCACGGAGGAGAAGTTTCTCAATACAGAACATGAAAATGCGTCTGATCTCATCAGCACAGGGATGGCTATCACAGATGCCAAGTTGGATTGAGCAAGGAGAGATGAAAATGAGTTGGTCACTGCGCTAAAGGAGTTGGAGCATCTGTGCCATTTGGAAAAATACTATCAAGACTCAACGTGGGCCACGGTGTTTATGAGGAGTGAATTTCGGGATGCCTATGCAAAGTTCACAGAAGAATGACATCTTTTCACTATAGGCATATCTGATTTCCAAGAAGATACCCTTATGGAACTGACAACCTACAAGGACGTGGAAAGGTGATATGAAAAATCATACCAAGCGGTTGAAAGGATTGATTACATTAGCGCAGTACAAAAGGGTCAAGATGTCGAAGAGCACAGTATTCGAGTTCTAAGGGATAGCAGCATCTCTCGGATCAGGAAAGCAGTCAAATATTGGGTAAGGATGGACTAGCAACCTCATCGGGAGATATAAAAGAAGTTGGTCGAGTGCGAAAAACAGTGGAAAAATATCAATCAGGAGATGAAATGCATTGGCCTCCCATAATTTAGCTCACCTGGGGACTTTGTCGACCTGCATGACATAGTCAAGCGACATGCAGAACAAGAATCAACATGGAAAATGAATATCACATAGGTGGAGAACATGGCACCGGGTTAAATACAACGCTTTATGGATCATCCGATCAAGGCTCATGCAGTTATGCAAAGGTTGAGTGCCAAAATAGTCAAATATAGAGAACTGGCAATAGAAGTGAAAGAAATTCTTTCAGCCCTGATGGACCAGCACATGTTCCTGTATGCCAAGACATGTGAGGATCTCTTCATCAAGTGGTTGGAATATGAGAAGAATCATCCACTCCAGTAGAACCATGAGATGATTCTCAGAGAATAAAGAGATCAAGTGCCACATGGCAATATTTTGTTTACTTAACTTAATCTTGTAGCAGCTATTTTTAGTTAGTGATTCTTTATAGATAAAGGGATTGACCTTTTAGCAAAGGTAGATGGTTCTGGGAAAGAACTTGTTTTTTGGAATTGTAATGAACTATTTCTAAACAACCTTAATTGAGAAGTTGTGTTTAGGACCAGAGAAAAAATTATGTTTTTCATCAAAGGCATTGTGTGATTGGATTGACGAGGAATTACTTCCAACTTTATTTCAGTAATTGATGATGTAACGAGTAAGAGTTTCTGAATCTATTGATAATTTATTTGTTTCAATATTTTTGTAGTTCTTTTGTTCTTAATGATGGAAATAAAATCTTTGTGTTGGTGTGTGATTAATGTTAGAGCTAAGGAAACTATTTTTCTTTCCATCATATTATCACATGCGTATATTTCTTACGATAATTGTATCTCAGTCAATGTTGAAATACCAGCAAGTTAATGTATTAGTATTGTGCTTGTAATAGGTGTCAATATATTTGTCTGCATGCTTGAGCACGAGGGTTATCCCAAGTTCAACCTTCTTCAGTAGTTAAGACTCCCTTCTATCAGTTGGTTTATACCAACACACATCTAATTTTATCAGCTCCATCTAATAAAAGAAAAGACCAAAAAGAGAACATTTAAGATGAAGGAGGAACTTTCATAAGAAGATATCATGTCAATCACCACATAAATCCCATCGCTAAATTAGCTAGATCAAAATATATGGAGAACCATTCCACCATCAAATGTTGGAGAGTCTAATTGGGCCTCTAAGGAGGGTTTGGCTCCTGTTGTTAAGTTAAAGGGATCTCGGACCCCTCAACAGTTTCCAACATTTGGAATATTGCATGTCAAAATAGAACATTGATCCAACACCATTTCTTATGGGAAATCCACAATGGGATGTCGGGCCTATTTTGGGATGATGCATGGAAGAAATTACCCAAATAGTCGGAAAGAGTAAACCTCCAAGATATCAAGACAACTATTTTTTCTCAAAAAAAATGGTCGTTGCACAATATTGGCTCCCTGTAGCAACAGATCCATAGTGGTGCATCTGGATTCCTAGTGACCATTAGCTGAGGTCCCTCGAACAAGAAAATTAAAAAAATATTCTTGGATGATTTGACCTCAAGAAAAATACATGTTAATAATCAGTAGGATAAACTATGTTGGGGAAATTATACAAATGGTGACTTCACAATCAAATAAGCATACTGCATGCCATCAGTGACAAGCATCACCCTAATCAAGAAATTTGGGAAATAATCTGGCAACAGAATTTGTGTCCAAAAGAATCAACTTTGCTCTGGTTTTTGGCACATAGGATAACTTTAACATGGGGAAACCTCCTCAAAAAATAATTTATGGGCCCTTCAATCTTCCTTCTCTGCAAATCCCAAGAAGACAACATTGAGCATCTCTTCACCTCCTACCCCTTTGTCGTTGATCTATGGGACAGTGGTGAACTAATATTCAGAAGGTCTAGTCGCAATTGACAAAGCATTCAAGACACCATCAAAAACTGGACTCACAACATCACCTAGATCTTGATTTTTAATAGAGACTGGCAACTACTACTAGGCTTCATGCTTTGAGAAATATGGAAGGATAGGAATAGGTGAATATTCAGGGAAGAATACTCAAATCCCATCAAAATATGGTATCACATAACTTAGGAAATACAATAATCAATCCTAATACAACCATAGATGAAGCAAGAATGGAACAACAACTGACATGATATAATTATCATGCATGCCCTGAATCTAGATACAAACAATATGCATCACTTTTTTGAAAGATGTTTCTCCTCCAAGTAGCACACCCTCCCACTAGTTTACCCCTCCTCTCAACTTCATCAAACTAAAATTTGATGGGGATTCAAAAGGAAATCTAAGCATGGATGGATATGGAGGAATATTTAGAAGTAACAATGGAACCATCCTGATAAATTACATAGGGATTCTTGGTATAGATAGTAATAATGTGAAAGAAATCAAATAACTGGAAGAAGGACTTAAGATCGCCATTAAAGAATGATACACCATATTAGTAGTTGAGGGTGACTCACAGTTGATTATTTGAATGTTGACTCACATTCTACAAGGCTCTCCTCTTCACAAAGTATCAACTAGCTAGAATCTTAAAATTTATTTTGAAAACACCACACACCTCATCAAACAAATCCCAACTCTTATCCCTTCTCATGTTCGATGCTTAGCAAATAAAATAATAGAAAAAATGGCTAACAAAGGAATCCAAGGTGTCTAGGATAGATGGGATAAGACTTGGGATCCTTTGCAAAATGATTGAATAATGACAACATGCTTTGTCCCTGCATCACATGATTGCCAATCCCCAGATAGGGTGTTTGGGAGAAGGGGTATAATGTAGATTGAGCCAATTGTCCACGTGGAACTGTAGTAGGGATAGAGGATCCCTCCACATCCTCTCTTGCAGAATCTTGAGAATGTTAATGTCGGTTCCCATCCCAAACCGGTTAATGACCATATCAATGTGGTGTGAGAGTGGCACATATGCCTCGAACACTAACCCTTCTAATCTTAGTCGATGTGGAAGAATGGAGAAGGATATGGAATGTAACATTTGATTGGGGTTATCTCTATGGGGAAATAGGTATAGATAATATTCAATGCAGACATTATTAACCCCCTAAGCGCACTACTTATGCCTCATTTTTTGGATCCTCTACAATAAATTACCAAGGTGGAACTTGAAAATATCGAGCCAAGGAAACTAGGCATGTCTTTGCTCTCTGGGGAAACCAAATTTGTATTTACAATGTTTATATAGATACACAAGTTATAAGAAGGAACTTAGTTGAGACTCAATGGACATAAGACTTATTTATTTGTTGTTGTTCAGTTTTCTTGAGTGGCAGGATGGAAACAAAGAATTTTTGTATGAATTTTCTACGGCTTGATTAATATAAATTGTTATGTGTTCTTACAAAAGAAAACATTGGAACTGATCAAGAACCAAAATTTATTACACTTTCAAAGTCTTTATCATTTGATCAGAAAAAGAGATATGTAGATATGCTTAAGGAATATATTGAATTTTTGCATGGAAATATGAAGACTTAAACATACGACACCGGTATTATTCACCATAGAATTCCACTCAAACTAGTAACTAAGCCTTTTAAATATAAATGCAAGTTAATCCCATTCTTCTTCCAGTAGTTGAAAAAGAATTAAAGAATATACTAGATGTTAAGATAATAGTCCCTCTCAGATATTCAACTTGGGTAGAAAATTTAGTTCCTATGAGGAAGAAAAATGGAGAAATAAGATTGTGTTGATTTCATGAATTTGAACAAGTTTTCATTAAAATTATCCCCTTCCTAAAATGGACCATGTTTTGTATAAGGTAGTTGGAGATAATAGGATTTCTATGATTGATGGTTTTCTCTGGCTACAACCAAATTGGAATGCATAAGGATGATAGAGAAAAGATTGCATTTACTACACCCTAGGGTACATTCATGTATGATAAAATTCCCTTTGGATAGATGAATGCAGGTGCAAATTTTCAAAGAGATATGGATATAACTTGTGTAGGTGAAAAATACAAGTTCATGGTTATTTGTTTATATGATTTGACTATTTTTTCAAAATCAAATGAAGATCATTTAAAACATCTTCGACAAACATTCCATAAATGTAAGAAATTAGGTTTATCTTTGAATACTAAAAAATCACATTTTGCAATATAGGAAGGTAAACTATTAGAACATATTTTTTCAAATGGAGGTGTTAAAATTGATCCACAAAGAGTTGAAGCAATCAAAAATTTTGGGTCACCCAGAAATAAGAAAGAAATACAATCGTTCTTGGGTGAATCAATTTTCTAAAAAGATTTATTCCAAACTTTGTTGAGATTGTTAAATATATAATAGATATGTTTAAGAAAGATAATTATATTAGATGGTATTCAGAAGCTAAGAATCCATTTGAACGGATAAAAAGAGCTTTGAGAGAAGCATCGGTTTTAGAAAGCCCAAACTATATTAAATATTTTAATTTTTTTTCTTTTTCTTCTGAAAATACTATTGCAGTTGTTTTGTTACAAAATAATAATGACGAATATGAACCAATTTATTTCTTTAGCAATAAGCTGAGAGATACATAATTGAAATACAATATTTTTGAGAAACAAGCTTATGCACTAGTTAAAGCTTTGAAATATTTTAGAGATTATGTATTACATTCAAAAATAGTTGCATATGTGCATAAAAACATAATTAAAGATATTCTTAGCCAGCATGACGGCGATGGAATAAGAGGGAAGTGGATAGAAAAAATCTAGGAATATGACCTAGAAATAAATCTTACAAAATTAAACAAAGGTCGAGGATTGGAAAAGTTACTAGCATAATCAACTTGCAAAGTCTTGGGAATAAATTTCATTACACAAGTTTCAACAAATCTTGCACCAAAACATGATGAAAGGAATCCACAAAAACCTTTCTTAAAGGTACATGAAAATATGTATTCATCATTATGGTATAAGGATATTGTCTTTTATTTACAAACTTTATAATCTCCATCTCATTTTAA
>WSFP011369865.1:0-31489 GCA_009831015.1 Picea engelmannii
TCTTTGATTATGCTCTGCGATGTTAATGAGGTTAATAAACTAATGCATGTTCACTTCCTAAGCGTTAAAAGAATATTCCACAAAGTGCTCTTATCATAGAATCATGTCCCAGCTGGTTACAGACACCTGCGTCCTGTAACCCCCCTTGCTTCTACCTCAAGTGAGACTTCGCCTGCTTCACAGGTGTTGCCGAAAGGGATGGTAGTCGGGATTTTGTTGGTGCATTGTTAAGTGTTGAACCCTGGGTCTGCCCCTGTGCCAACAAATGGTTCTGTTGCCGGGACCTGAAACTGTGATTGTTGGGAACTGAAGTAAAGAAAAAGAAAAGATCTGTGTGTGGGTCTGCTACTGAAGTGCGCAGTACTTTACTTGACTTGCGAAGATTTGTGCCAAGAAAGTAAGCTATTCTGAAGAAAAGAGGTAATATTCTAAAAGAGGCAAGCTTTGTGCTTTGGTATGAAAAAGATAAGTGGAATTTTTTGTTCTGAAAGAATGAATTTAAGTATGTTTAATAGATTTTGTCCTAGTCTAAAGGCTAGGGTGCAGTTGAAAGAAAGAGTTGATTTGAGTAAATTTAATGCAAATGAAGAAATGTATGTTATTCCTATGCATAGAAAGAGTTTTTGGACTAATAAGTGGATGCAGGAACGTAGAAAGAATTTTTGCAGATTGCAAGTCCAACACTATGATCCTAGGGGAAGTGCGTAGTACAAAAAATATTGGGGAACATTTAAGAGAACAAGAGCTTTGTGTTATAATTGCAAAAGGTTGGGAAATCTTGCTAAGGAATTCCCTAGGGTAGGCCTTATTTTTCTTTGTTGTAAGATTGTTGGTCATGAGGTTGAGGATTGTCCAAGGATTATTTCTAAAGTTGAAGGGAGAGACATAAGACAAGAAAATTATGAAAACAATCAAGAGACTAAGGGTATGTTAGAAAGTAATAAAGAGAAAAGGTCAGAAGAAGTTCAGACTATGTTATTACAGTTGAAAGAAACGGTGGATGTTCATAAAGATGTCATATTACCAGAAAGCCTGAAAGAAAAACAATGCATAAGTGCAAGAATAGAAGACTTCGACATAGACTGTATAGTCTTGGATGAAGAAACACAAGTGAATATTATGACAGAAGAAACTTTGGAATTTTTGGGAAATCCTATTGTGGTACCTTCTTTAGGAAGGATAGGCTTGTTCAAGGGAAAGATGATAAATTTATGTGGAAGAGTAACTATTGTACCTATTATTGTTCATGGAACATTGACTGAAGAAGAATTTGAAGTCATTAGGTTTGTTGAGGACAACGCCCCTTTCCCATTTTTGTTAGGTAAAACTTGGATCGAGAAGGATCAGATTAGAAGGAAAGCAGAGGAAGAAGCTACACAAAAGAAAAATCAAGAGTTAAGGGCGTTCATAGCTAGGAAAATTGACCAACTAAGAGAAGATCGAGAGGATAAGTTGAAGCAACAGAGCGAAGTAACAATGCGAGAGGGACATAAAGAAAAAGAATTAGCTATCAAGGTTGAAAGAATGCAAGAAGGCTTGAAGGAACTATCTATCCAAGAGAGAAGTGTTCCCACTTAGGAAATGTTAAGAAAATGGATGTTAACTTCAGAACCTTTGAGGGTATCTCAATAGTGCGAAGCCACTACGCTAGGGGAATATAAGAATAAAAATGGAAAGAGGATTCGAGAAATATTTAAAGAGACTCAGATAAAAGGAAAGAAGGCAAGGAAGCTCAATAAAAAGAAGGCTAAGTTGGAAAAGCTACAAAAAGTTAAGTAAACTAGATGAAAGACTTCACAGACTGGAACCTCACAGGAGGCAAGTTCGCAGGGTTTGAACCTCGCTGGAACAATAGGTCTGTGCAGATTTGGACTTCGCCCTGGTGAAGTTATATAGCCGTTGGAGGCACCCTGACTGTTAGAATGACGCTCCAGAACGGTTAGGAAACACATTTATGGGTTTATAGACTGCTTTTACTGCTTTTTTTGGACATTGAGACCTCGCCATAACGGTTAGATTTACATTAATGGAAGCATTTACTGCTAGTTCCTATTTGTTGGAAGATCCGTCACGCCACCCATCTTATTTAAATTTTCGATCATGGCGTTGGGACCAATTTTTGCTACCCGTGACTGACTAAGCTAAATCGAGAATTGTCCAAGTGTCGAACTGTGTTGCCTGTCGTTATCTGAAAGTATACCTCGCCTATCTGTTTGCCTATCCATTGTCTGTTAAAATATGGAATGTCGGGCGAACCCAACAATTTGGAGAAGTCTCTCGAGGAATTTCTTAGCAAACTCATGGCCGACATACCTGTATCTGAAGGTATTCAAGCGTCATTGACTAGGGGAGTGCAGGATTCCCCTTTGACAGGACGTCGTGCCACCCACATCAACCCCGTAACTGAACAAAGAATCAAGCACCGCAGTGATCTAGCTAATGCGAAGCATATCCCATCAATCCTATGTGAGTATATTCTGCCTCTGGACGACGTCGTTAACATCGACAATATCCCCCGTGATTTCGAGTACTCCATGTTCACTTCCTACATTTCGAAAGGAATTCACATAGTAGGGAGCCATTTAGGGCAGATCCCGCTATTGAAGCACAATGACTTCAAATTAGGAGACTGAAAGAACTACGCCACATTAGCGCCTAACCATTATTTAATGAAGAAAATCGGAAAGAAACCTCGCCTCATCCTACAGCTATGGATCAAGGGGTTGGCACAGTCAATCGTATTAAACGTAATGAAGATTCTGCATTTTGGCCACCACCAGGAGGTTAACGCTTGTGTTAAACTCCTTATGTCATGCTATCATGGCGGGTATTTATGGCTTGACAGAAGAATTACTATGGATCCGATGTTGATCTACCAGATCACAAGTTTAATTTTGAAGGGTTCTGACCCACAATAGTTCTACCCAGGGAAGACCTCGGACCAATATTTAGCACAGTGCATCAAAGAAGTCTATGGAGAGGTAGAAAAGGGGAAGCGAGGTTACAAGGTATCCTCCATACAGGATGGTGAAATTCCACTTGCTTGTCAACTCTTGGTTGGCAAGCTAGCGAGGAAGAACTGTCCCACACAAGTCACCGGGTTTGTGGTGGACCTCGCAGGAAAGTGTGTGGAGGCCCTGTAGATGAACTGGGAGAACTACCTCGTCAACGAATTAGAAAAATATTGTCGCGAAGCCCAAGACTTAGGATATGAGTTTCACTACAGTTGGTGGATTATCCTGATTGCATTTGTGGCTTGGACGATGCCTGAAGGAGCTACTTTCCCATAGATTGAACCTACGGAGCCCTTGGCTGCTCAGTTTTCCACCCTGTGGTATACCAATGACATGACGAAGTAGTGGTAGTCTAATGTCGTGTTTCACAGATATTATCAGTAGTTGAAATTCGCCATTGAGCATTCCCTCATATGACACCACGTACCCTGCATCATTACCGAACCATAGCAAAGTTCTGCGCTGATCTCCACTTCATTTACATCACTGCGTAAAGAGATGAGCACCAAGAAAGTTTGCAGTCGTACTATGAGCTCGCAGATGAAGATATGGAATAGATTATAAAGGAATGGCCAAAATAATTTCTTGTACCTGTCGCCAATGCAGAGTTATCTGACACCGATACTATAGAAAGCCTGATGGTTACACGAGATGAACATGTCGGACAGTCTAGTGGGATGAAGAAGCAGAGGGAACACAAAAAGCAAGTTGAAGTCTAGGACATAGAGAGTGACGAAGAGAACGCAGAGGAAAACTACGGAGATAACGGGTCTAGCTCGCCAGGAGGAGGAGAAGACGAAGCAGAAGGACATGGAGGAGGAGATGAAGGAGAAGAATATCAAGGAGGAGGCAAAGCTACAATTGACCTCCCTCCATCACCAGTCATAGGAGCTAGCATCCCACCACTTGAAGATCCCCCTATTGGGACAGTAACCCCACAAAAGAGGAAAGTTAATACGAAGAAACCTCCAGCAAGGAAGAAAATGTGTGCCAATAAGCCACTGTTGGAAGCCACTCTCATTGATGATGACATTAGTCTGGTCTACGGAGATATGGAGGATGCCTCTAAGTACATGATGCAGAGATAAGAAGAGAAATAGGTGGAGTTATATGAAAATATTGAGAGGGAGTTGAAGGAAGTGCAATAGGCTATTTTCTTGGTTCACACAGTTCCTACTACACCGTCTGTGCCTTCCTCATCACAGACCGCAGACTTGGGTGATGAGCCAACCCCGCAGGGTGAACCATGGATTTGGATCACCCTCCCCCAGTATAGCATCAAGTTTCCCACCCCCGCAACACTACAGGCTAGCCCCAACTTGGATGTTGAGGTTAACCTTAAAGGATTACCTCCAAGATAGGTTAAAGTATTGGAAGCATGCTTGAAGGCATAGAGAAGGGAATAGAGATAAATGACCGCTGAAAGAGAAGCCCAGCTAAGAAGGCTTGTTGATGAAACAAAATCTCGGTTCCAGAGAGCTTAGGAAGAGAAGGAGAAGGCTACAAAAGCCTTGCAAAAGGAGAAAGACGAATTCCTAGTACAGTTACGAGCAGTGTAGGACAATGTAGCTTCCTATGAAAGAGAGAAAGCAGAGCTTCAGGTGAAGCTTTAGGAGGAAAAGAGAGTTGGCGAAGCCCAACTATAGAAGGAAATAGAAAAGCTACTCCCAGAGCAAGCCATGGTCAAAGAATCGGTAAGAAAAACATGTCTCTCTGTGCCAGGCTTGGTATAGGAGGAGCAAGATCCTGTTGAAGCTCAAGTAGTGAAGCTTGTAGAGACCCTCCAATAGTTTCAGGCTAGGATAATTGAACTGGAGACCTGAACAGTGTCGAGCACCTCGCATGAGGTGCATGACTAGAGGGAGGAGTCCACAAAAATCATAGTAGAAAGTATAAAATCCCTCGCCTCGACATGTAAATAGTTGAGTGATAAAAGCATCTAGACATATGAATGCCTCACCGAGGATACAAAGTTAAAGAAGCTAGAGGCTCAGTTACAGGAGGCGCATCCGCAAGAATTTTCATTTCATGTGCAGATGAAGTTGCTCACAGTAGTGGAAAGGATGAAGAGATCCCAGGAACAACGCACAATACAACAACAGATCACTGCCCTCCAGGGTATGGTGATGGAAGTAACACAGAAGTTACAACATGTGTAGGACGAAGCTTGCAAGGTGTTCGAGGAGATCGATAGCTAGGGTTCACAGTTAGATCAAGTAGTTGCAGCAATAGAACAATGCCTGGAAGGGCCTATTACAGAGAAGAAAGTCCAAGAGCTCACTGACCAGGAGGCTGAGGTGAGGCAACAAGTCGAGGAAGTTTGATTTAAGCTCAAGGATTTTGAAGCAGAATTATCTGGACCTGAGTGACTTAGGATGAGTCACAAGTGAGTGTTGGGGGCATGTTGGCCCTCGACCAAGTTTTGGGGAAGATTTGGTCATTTTTTGCCCACTTTTGTACTTTGACACGTTGGTCGAAGTAGGAGTGCCCAGGCAGAGCTGAGATCATGGATCTCACTTATTTTGAGGGTCATGTGGACCTAGTAAGGGGTCCCCTAGGCTTTGTCATAGGTTTATGGGATGTCAGCCCATGGTTTTTCCCCATGTTTAGGACTTATTGTAAGATTTTGTAAAGTATAAATAAAGAGGAATGTAGTATAGAAGTATTGCAAGTAGTTCTATGTGAGCAAGTAGTGCTTTGTGTGAAGGAATGTATGTGGTCGAGGCTTTGTGCTCGACTGTGATTTTGTAGAAGGTGCTAAGTGTCATGATAATAAGTTTTGGCTCTGTGCATTTGACCTAGTTTTGAAAGGTAGAGAAGGAGGATCTAGTGCTTAGTGCGCAGATCTTCTGTCTTGTGCGAAGTTCGACTCGGTTTCTTAGTGCACAAGAAGGACTAGATGTAATATTTTGTCGAATAATAAAGAGGCGAAGTGGTTTGTGGAAGTAGCCCCACCCTGGAGTGAACCATGTATATCTGGTGTCTCATGGTTTTCTTTGTGTAGTGTCATTTATGTTATGCATTTTCTTAGTGCTTTGATTATGATGTGTGATGAATATATATTTTGTTGCTTAAGTACTTTTCTTATGTTAAAGGGTAAATGAATGCTAGACTTAAATCATAGTGCTAAGTGCCTAGGGTTCATAATCACTTGTTTTTACTGCGCTTATCTATCTTTGATTATGCTCTACGATGTTAATGGGGTTAATAAACTAATGCATGTTCACTTCCTAAGCATTAAAAAAATATTCTCCAAAGTGCTCTTATCATAGAATCGTGTCTGAGCCTGGTTTCAGACACCGACATCCTGTAACCCCCCTGCTTCTACCTTGGGTGAGACTTCTCCTGCTTCGCAGATGTTGTCTAAAGGTCCGATAGTCAGGGTTTTGTTGGTACGTTGCTAAGCATTGAACCTTGGGTCTGCCCCTGTGCCAACAAAACCATTCAGAAAACTAGTAAGAAATTCAAGACTTAAGTCCTTGAGATGCTTAGGATGGAATCACCTTACAGATTCTATGTTCCACCATTAAGCTTGAATAATTTAGTTTGGCCATTGACAAGAAGGAGGCATACTTCTCCTTTTAGGTTTTGCAATTTATACATTCCAAGGAAATATTTTCAACCACTTGAAATGGGCCAAGACATATATGCTAAAATTTCACATGTTTTCCTTTAGGCTCATCCAATTTGTCCCATTTTAGAACAAGGTCTCCCACTTCAAAATTTTTACATCCTATATAATATTTATGAAAACTTTTTTTAACTATTTGTTGATAAACAATAAAAAATTTCTTCGCTTTCTCTGTCTCCTCTTCTAGTGTTAACCAAGTATTGATTCTGTTAGTAACATTTCTTGTCCTGGGCACAAGAGTATTTGTGTCTGCAAGTTGCATGAGAAGCGCCCGAGCACAAAAATATCATTTCAGGCTTCCAAGAAAGTAAGGATGCGAGATTATATTGTCGACAGTCCAAATTCATCCATGAGAGCAGATCGACGGTTGGCGGGAAATCACGATTAGGGGATTAGCGCCGAGATTAGCGCAATGGATAGCGCCCATAGTGTGTGCAGGAAAGGATAGCAGCCGTCCATCCAAAGGACACGTGGCATGAGATTTAGTCGCATCGGCGTTTCGGCATTCGGGAGTTTGAAGGGTGAGGGTTCTATGTTGTTCTACATCTCGAAACCCCGAACCCTGAAGCGCCGAAAGTACCCAAAGTCAGGCCCGCAGTATCACGGAGCAGTCTCAGTCGTCCATCCAAAGGGGACACCTGGTGCGCGATTAGGCTCCTCGCCTTTTCGCCCATCGCAACTTCGAGGCGCAAGCAATAACTCCTTCATAACCCCGAAGCACAAAATGTCAAGAGTGTCCAGGACCCGGGCTCACAGCATCACCGAGTAAGTTCAAGACCGTCAGATATGAAAGGGACGCGTGGCACCCAATTAATCCATCTCGGTGTTTTTCTCATCGCGACTATAATTAGCAAGGATTAGTTCCTTCCCATTCACGAACGCCGAAAGTGCCTTGAGAATAAACACAGGGTCACAACCCATGGTCACTTGGGAAATAAAAAGAGCTATGCAGGAGGGGCCAAAGGCGTCGATTTTGTTCACAGAAGGGATCATCGTGATCTCCAAGTGCCATCTGATTCAACCTCGGTTCTGGTTTTTGCTTGGAGTAAATGAAGGTGAGAAGGGGTGGTTGAAACCTCTCCTCATTCATTAAGTGTAAGGTATGGAGGGTTTGGCAAGCTGTCTACCCGAGAGGGTCTTGTGGACCAAGTTTTTCCAAAGAGGCCATGTCGAGTCCTCGACTAGCCAGAGAGGTCAGCACACGCTATCTCGGCATTTAATGGCTCAGCTACTCCCCTTACAGGAGCCATGCGCAGTTAAGGTGGCGTCTGACAAGGAATATTTGTCCGAATTTGCCTGAAGGGACACCATGCCTTGGATGACTGAACATGCCTCTATTAGGCGAATTTTTCTGAGTATATAGACTCAGTCTTTGTATTTTGTAATATATTGATGGTTGAGCAAGGCTCCTGGTTGTAAAACTTTAATGAAGCATTGTTATTCTGGTTATGCATGGACTCTTGAGACTTCTTGCCTTATGAATGTCAGTTTCTTTCACGTCTTTGTTTACACTGTGTTAGAACATCTCGGAATTGGAGGATCCAGTCGAGTGGTAGCTATTATAAGATGATGTAGGTTGGATCACTGTGGCAGTTGCATTGTCTTTAATCGGTCTTGTGATTTTCCCAATTCTGAATGACTTGGAATTGGAGGATCTAGTAAAGTCCCCCTTTTAGTATCTCGAAGCCCTAAACCAAGAGGATCTTGCATTCAAAGTTTTTCTTCTACAAACTGCTGAAAGGCTTGTTGCCTGAGGTAGTTTGTCCACTCCTCTCACTAAGTCTTCAACCTGCCCATCTTTAAATCAACTCACTGACTGAAGTTAGATCAATACCTCTTCTGTTCCTTACATACCAAACCCAGTCCCTGAATTAGAGTGATATCTCCCCGAGTCTCTACCCATTAGATCACCATTTGAAATTTATCGTGACATAAAACTGATGAGTGTTGGGCTCTGCTCCTGCAAGCAATCCATGAGTGACTTCTGACGCTAACAGATTCAACATATGGCTAGGTAGTTTCTCCCATTTGAAGATTGAGATAATTGAAGAGAGGGTAAGAAAACTTTAAGAGGTGGGATGATTTATTTTTCATACACTAAGAAATATGGAGAGGTTCCTAAAGTATCTTTGGAGTAACTCTATCGGCCCATACGGTGTTTCGTAATGCATTGTGCCAGTTCCTTTGATGGTTAACTATTATTTTCTTTATAATTTGGATTAGGTTCATATTGTTGGATTCAAATACACCATTACCTTGTGGATAATAATTAGTTGAGTATCACAAGATAATTCCCTTTTCTAAAGTAAAACTCAACTAATTTCAAGGAAAACAAATATAAAGTATTATAAAAAAAAAGACTCGAAGGAACATCGAACTTGGTGATCAATTGTTGTTCCAGAAATTGGATTAGAACTTCTTCATTTACCTTGACTAATAAAACTTCTTCTCTCCATCTTATGAAATACTCTGAAGCGGTTAAGATGTACTTGTGCTTCTTTGAGGATTTTTTATTTATATCCCCTATAAGGTCCAAACTGCACTATTGAAAAGGTTAATTAGTTGCTATAGGCTATAGTGGAATAACTAGTTTCTTCTCATGTCCAACACTCATTTGACATATTTTTCATCTTCAAGATTATGAGTGTGTCTTTGAATAATGTTGTCTAGTAATATCTAGCTATTAAGATCTTGTGGGTCATAGTCTCACCAACAAAATGTTCTCTAGTAGATTCCTCATGTAACTCCTTAAGGAATTTATCAATGTATTAATTCCTTAGACATCTTAGTGGTACTCCATCATAATTTATTTAAAAGAAGACACCATTTATTAGCTAATACCGATTAGAATTGAGCTTCAATTCTCTCTTTTCCTTTTTGTTTAGATTACATGGACTAGTTATGCATTGTAAACATTATTTTAGATCAGTGTACCAGGTGTTTTCCCCGCAAGGGAAACTGCTTCCAGACCACCCTCTCAATTGTAATCATGCTACTTAGATGAGCTCTCCTTCTCATATTTTCTTATTTAGTCTTTCTTCTCTAGTTCTTCCATTAGATACATGATGACCCATGACTTCTTTCAGATGACTCTACCATGGTATATCAATCCTATGCCTTACACCTCATATGTTATGTGCACTTGTAGATGTTACTTCACACATGATCTTTATTTCAATTGATGTGCTATGTTCTCATGTGTGGGTTTTCTACTGATACATGGTGTGATGGTTTCTTACCCAGTAGCGAACGTAATGAACATTGGGTTTTATCTAATAACACTTCTTAACAATATTTTTTTATTTTAATTTTTTCTCATTATACAATGGGGGGAAATATTTGTCCTTACATAAGTCTCGTCATGACTTGGGTCAAATTGTACTATTGGTGAATCTAGTTGAGTTAATGTAATACATATCCTAAACATACCTAACACTTTCCACATTTTCCCTTTCACTACCATCTCGTTCATAAGAAAATATATCCCCAGTTATGTTTGACTTATTATATGTCATGCAACAAGGTCTAAATGAACAAACTGAAGAACAATGTAAGCCAAAGTCAAATAAAGCCAAAAATCCAGAAGTGAAAAGAATGAATATTAAAAATGGAAAATAATGAAGCTAGAGCTATGCCACATCATTAAACAAGCATAGTCCCAAAGTCCTATGCTAAAAAATGCATATCTAAAGAAAAGGACTAAGAGAAATCAAAGAAAAATACAAAAATGGGTAATAAATAAGGCACTGAGGTGGCAACTCAAAGCAAAGCTCCCTCTTAAAGGTTTGCATGTATAAATAATGAATATTTTGAAATCTAAGAAGGCTAGTTTGACTAGTTAAAATACCTTCTACATCATTACATATGAATTTGAGGGTCCACATGAAGGTACCCTTCCCTTTCCATCAATAATTCATCATTTTTTCCTATCTCTAACCAAGTTATCTAGGAAATACCTGTTGTCCTAGGAAAGACACACATAATAAGAGTAAGGTTTTCCCACAATGGTGAATTTAAGAAATTTATAAAATGGTGAGGAGACTCAGGATCTCATCTATGGTTCTCTTATATGAGCAACAAAATTCCCTCTTTCCATGATTGCATAACCAATGGCCACATACAAACAATGAAGAACAATAGAGGTTGATACAATGTAGAACAACAACGAAATAGAAACATTTATGATAGAAAACATAATCCTTGAAAATAATATAGTTTATGACACAATGTCGATACCTCAGCTGAAGATAATTTATGAAGGAGTGTTGACAATGATCTGATGAATGATGTTGAATAGTTAGTTACAAAAATGATTCTTCCATGCATGTTAGATGATATTTATAGTACTTTATTGTAAAATTTGATTCATGAATGGTCATTGGCATGGATTGCATACTTGAATTATAGAAGTTTTGTCTAGGATTCTTTTGACTATGATCCAATCATCAAGAATTTCTCTTGGCTAATCCTTGTAATTTCTGAAATGTTTAATAGCCCCAAGGGATTGATTTGATGAATTTAATGAGTTATGTTTCTTCTCTACATTATAGATTGCATTATAGATTTCACATTTAGGGATGGGATGTTGAACACATTGGAAGGTGTTTCTTAGTATACATATTTGATCAAATGTGCATGTGGAAATCACCTCTTGGCTCCATATGGAATTAATGTTAGGCATATTGGAATGCCATTTTCTGCAAACATTCTCCACCTATCAACCAATCTATCATATATCAATATGTACATCAAGATTGAATCATGTTGAGTTGAACTTATGATAGTTCTAGACATTTAAGGATTATAAACATTTTATGTCACAGTATATGATGGTAACTTTTGGACACAATGTTTTGTATGAAAGAGTTGTCAACAATTTACTTTGGTGCAAGGCCCAATTAATTTATAAACTATTTTTGAACTTGATTTAAACAATTTATATGATTTTAATACAAGTTTTATTATGTTTTATTGATATAATGCATGTTTAAATGTTGAATTCTCAAATCTTTAAAATTGATTAAGTACCATATTCATGATGTCCTTGATCATTATGTAGATGGTTCATCATTTTTACGAATAAAGTAAAATTTATATAAAATCATGCACATATGATATTGGGCAATTTGTTTTCCAAGAAAACAATTGCAATGTATAATCTATTATAGAATAAAAATCACAATGTTCACGTACTCAAAGCATAATACACATAAAAGTAAGTACATGTACATATTGCACTTATATGAGTATAGGTGTAGATTGCACTAGAATTACATCTGTATATGGGTTTAGGATCTCCTTCGTGGCTGAGGAGATGAGGGGAAGGGTTTTTGAATTAGTTTTTGGTGGGATACCTGATTTAGTAGATTTGCTTCTTGGTATGCTGGCTATCATGGCGGATTTACTTTTGTAGTAATTGCTCTCTCTTATTTTTGGCATTTTTCTTAGCCTGTTCTCTTGGGGGAACCTTGAGATGGCTCTTCTAGTCTTGGTGGTTAGTATTTTTTAGTGATTGGTTATCACATTGAAGGTGTCTTCTTATATTAACCATTAGGGGGGTCCACAGATTGTTTATTTGTATCATCTGACATCATACCTATGTGATAAGATGGCATCCTTTATTATCTTTTATTACCTAAGTTTTCAGGGTGTTTTGGAGGCAAGGACCCACAAAATGTGATCTGACTGAAGGTTGAGAGATGGCAAAGCCTTGTTAAAGTGGAAAGATTCTAGGATGGAGTATGAGGTCAGTGGTTTACTCGGTGCATCAGACGAGGAGGATTGGGACCGGGAGGGTCTTTTCAAGACTGTAGATGAACTCTGTGAAATAAAGGTTGGTAAGAGGAATTTAGTTAATCCTTTATTACCCTTGGATAAGATGCTTCCAAAGATGTCTTCTCCGATTTTTCCAAAATAAACTTACACAGACAACGATGATTTTAGCCATAAACCATCTTGGACTCCTGCAGAAGGTGGTCTGCCTACAGAAACTAAACAGGCTCTAGGTGGTGTGGATTTTGTCACAGGTAATTTGAAGAATGGGAGAAATTTTGATTTGGTGAACTCCTGGACTACTAATGGTCCTTTCTCGGCAAGTACTCTGTGTGGAACTGAGATTTTAAAGGATACTATACCTAGGAAGACTGTAAAAGCTTGGAAGCCTAAGAAAATGCAATGACGCCTGGTCATTGGCATGGATGTTGGTCTAAAAGATACGTGTCAACTATCACTTTGCGCCCTGGTAGGTAGATTTGCTTACAAGACCAAGTGAAAACTTTCTTTTTCAGGCTAGATGAAAGAGATTTGGCATCCTCGGTTAGGATATATTCTAACTTATATGAATCTTCCTAGCGGGTGGTTTGGTCTGATCTTTAAAACCCCCGAGGATGCCGAGAGAATCTTAAATAAGTTCTGGGACTACAAGGGGGGCAACTTAATGCTGAAACATTGGAGGACTAGGTTCGACCCTACAACTGAGTACTTCAGTTTCAGGCAAGTTTGGGTGCTACTGCCAGGGTTGCCTTTAAACCTTTGGAACACATCAATGCTAATGGTCATAGGAAATCTTCTTGGTCTCTTTCTGAAGAGTGATGAAGCTTGTCTTATTTTGACAGAAAAACGATTGGCTCGGGTGCTGGTTGAAGTAGACCTACATGTTGGTTTGATGGATTCCATCTAATTGGAATGGAGAGGCCATATTATGGTCCAACATCTGGATTATATTGGTCTGTCATTTAGATATACCACTTGCAGGTGAATGGGTCATTTAAGGAAATACTGTCATATTGGGTATGGTGAAGTGGAAGATGATCCAGACTTGTGTTCAAAGGACATGCATTATATTGAGGAGAGCTTGGAGGAACAAAGATCGATGGGTGGCAGTGAGACTGTGGGACTGGATGAGTTTCTGGATGACGCCATGAACTCCTTGACTGGTAAGCTTAAAACTTATTGCCCATCTTTTTTTTTAAGCTCTCTCCGTGGGAACGATATTACTTAAAAAAATCCATTTTGTTACATAAATTCTCGTCGACTGATACTGAGAAGGTGGTGGACCCGAAAAACAAGGGAGTCTCCATTTGTAATGTTGATCAGACTAGGCCTCAGTCTTTTAATGTTCCTGTTGTCTCCACACCTATAGCCCTTTCAGATCCTTCCTTCTTGGATTTGAATACTCAGTCTATACCTTCTCCTTTTTTACCTACTTTGGATCCATCATAGGCTTATGTGGTTGATTCCTTAATTCCATCCCTGCGGGAGAATACCAGTCTGATTCCTTTATAGACTTTTTGGGGCTCATAAGCTTATATTAACTCGGGCTATGACTCTAGTCGTGACTTGAAATCTGACAGATCAGACCATGGTAGGAAACTAGCCTGGTCGAGGGGTTTGAGTTTAGAAGTATCTCCTATTAAAACTAGGAGTGCTCGAAAGAAACAAGATCTTAGCTCGTCTACTTTTGATAAACCTTCTACTTCAACTCTGGATTTGGGGTCACTTAGAGGCATGGAATCCATGGCTAGGGATAAATCATGATCCTCCTCTCCCTGAATATCAGAGGGGTGGGAGGTCCCCTTAAATTTCCCTCCATGTGCAGGTTATTATCCACCACTAAACCATACATAATCTTTCTCCAGGAGACCCTAGTTGACGAAGAAAAATCTAGGAAGTTTATGTTATCTTTGTGCCCCACCTGGATGTATAGTGCAGTGAGATCTGTGGGGAAGTCGAGAGGATTTCTGGCGACGTGGAATCCCAACATTGTTGATATTCAACCTTACTTGTGTGCTAAAGGTATTTTATTGATAGGTGTTCATATCCATGATAAAATAAGGATTAACATGATTAATGTATATGGACTGTGTACTGGTCATAGACTATTCTGGGAGAATTTGGAAGCCAAAGGACTTTTAGATCTGAGTAATCTAATAATTGCGGGAGATTTAAATTTTTCTACAGGAATTAACGAAGTCTAGGGGTTATCGGCTTTGATTGATCCTCAGGTGACTTTTTTTAGAGATCTATTTCTAAGACATCATTTAGTGGATGTCAAGCCTACCGAGGTGGTACCAACCTGGTGCAATTGTAGAATTGGGGTGGATGGAATTCAAAAAATATTAGACAGGGTATATGCTTTAGTTGAGATTCTAAATGATTTGGCGTTATTTAGATATTGGGTTGATCATTCGTTCATTTTTTATCATGACCCAGTGCTCTTCCAGTTGGATTACGGATTTAAGTCGGTTTACTATCCTTTCAAGTTTAATTTGACATTGTTGAAAGACGAGTTATTTGGTGATCTCGTTAGGGAAGAGTGGAATGCTCAGCAGGATACATTGGGAGTTGGGGCGTAACTCAAGTTAGTGGGGAAGTAATGCAGACTAAAAGCTAGAGTGAAAAAGTGGATTGCGGTTAAGAAAAAGAGAGAACAACAAACCTATGTTCAGATAGAATAAGAAATTGCTACTCTTATCAAAGAGAGTCTTGAACATCAAACAACTACTGAACCTCTTAATCACTTGAAAGTACTTGAGACTGAAAGAAATAGGATGTTAGTGGTTGAGGAGGAATTATGGCGTCAAAAGAGCAGGGAAACTTGGATCCTTTCGGGTGACAAGAATACTAAATATTTTCATCAGTTTGCTAGCTTTAGGAGGAACAAAAAACACTTATGGGAAGTTAAGGATGAATCTGATCATGTACATACAGGGAAAGAGGCTATTAAGGCAGAAGCAATGAGACATTTCAACTCTTTTTACAAAGACTCTCACAATTCGATTGTGGATCAGATAGAATCGGTCTGATTATACCAAAGGTTGACTATAGAGGAGGAGGTACAAATGCTTGAAAATCCGTGTACGAAGGAAGAAATTTTGGAGGTCCTGAGGGGTTTTACCAAGGACAAGTGTCTTGGTCTTGATGGGTGGACTGTGGAGTTCTTCCTGCACTTTTTTGACTTGATTGCTGATGACCTATTGAAGGTTGTCTGGTATGGTAAACAAATCATTAAATTCGACGTTTATAGCACTCATTCCAAAGGTCAATCGATTGGCATCTTTTGGTGACTTTCGAATGATCGCCTTATGTAATCTTTGCTATAAGATCATTACCAAGATTTTAGAAAAGCGAATCAAACCCATTTTGTCCCGTACTTTATCAGAAGAACAATTTGTTTTTTTAAAAGGTAGGAAAATTATTGATGCAATAGGCACTACGTAGGAGTGTATTCACAACATTAGGGAGAAAAATATGCAAGCTATGATCCTCAAGATTGATTTGAAGAAAGCATATGAATGCATAAGTTGGGATTACATTATACTTGTTATTTTACAATGTGGCTTTGGTCTTCCGACGACCAAGTGGATTATGGGATGTATTTCTTCGGCCACCTATGTTGTCCTTATAAATGGCGAGCCTACTGATTTCTTTAATAGGGGAAGAGGTCATAGACAAGGGTGCCCGTTGTCACCTCTGCTCTTCATATTAGTTATGGAAGGCTTGAGTCTTGTGATTAAAAAAAGACAAGAGGAAGGTTTGGTGACATGTATCAAGGTAACTAGACTTATTTGGATCCTCCATCTTCTTTTTGTAGACGATATTCTCATAATGACCAATGCTTCTGTTAATGAGTGGTTGGCAATACAAAATCTCTTGGCTATCTTCTGCAATGCTACCGGTTTGACAATTAATTCTTAGAAAACCTCCTTCTATAAGCTTGGAGTGCAACAAAATGTACTAGATTCCATACAAGATTTTTTCCCTTATGAAGTTAATAATATTGTTAATGGATTTAAGTATTTGGGTTATATTTTGAAAGTTGACAGGTTCAAAGTTGAAGTTGGAATTGGTTGTTATCCAAATATGAAAATAAAATCAACCATTGGTGCAATAGGTGGTTGACATTGGGTGGGCGCCTAGTCATTGTCAAGGATGTCTTGGAAAGCCAACCCATCTATTGACTGGCTTTGGAAAACATTCCTTCTTTGGTCCTCCACAAAATTCATCAAGTCATCTACAAC
Source organism: Picea engelmannii (assembly GCA_009831015.1). Lineage (NCBI taxonomy): Eukaryota > Viridiplantae > Streptophyta > Pinopsida > Pinales > Pinaceae > Picea > Picea engelmannii. The sequence goes on from WSFP011369865.1 coordinate 16,665, forward strand.
TTTCTTTGGAACGGGAAAAGTAACAGAAAAGGCTTTCATTTGTGGAGATGGCATCATATTGCTCGTCCAAAGAGATATGGGGGATGGTGGTTACCGAATTTTTTTAGTTTCGGCCGTGCTATGGCGGAAAACACCCTTTGGAGGGCTCTAATGGTGGAGGGCCTATGGAATCGGGTAATAAAAGTGAAATATCTATCTTCTTTCTTAGTGGAGAATTGACTTAGATCAGTTCCGGTATATGGAGTAACATGGTCTCAGACATGGAAATACATTCATAAATCAATTATAAATCTTGTTGCATTGGATTGCTTGGTATCTGGGATCGAGAACCTTGATTATAATCGAGAGAGACTAGATTCTTGGTATGGGAGAAGCGGCTCTTATGACTGAAGATTTGATTTTGGCATTAAACCAAAGAGGAGTCCATTTTTTATTTCAGGCTCAACGTGTGCCTCGATTTGGCATTATAGGGTCCAATTGGGTTACTAGTGAGGAATTGGAATTAGTTGGGGCCTTAGCAGAGGAATGGAAGGCTTATCGAAGGGCGATTATTAACATCGGTATCCAACTTTAGATAAGACCAGATGTTCTAAAATGGATCAGAGGTGACACCTCGGGAAGGATCACTGTCAAAAATGCGTATGAGGCAGTTGAAAATAAGTATGCTTATTTGATTGGAGGGTGGAGGAAGGCGCTCTGGTCCTGGGATTTTCCTCTAAAATTAAAATTGTTTTCCTGGCTGATTTTGGAAAACAAAGTGCTTACAATGGATAATCTCCAGCGTAGGGGTTTTGTATTCCCGAGCTAATATTCTATGTGTAAGAAGGAATCAGAAATGGAGTTCCATTTGTTTGTTGATTGTCCTTTCTCCAATGATGTTTGGGTTAGAGTAAAACAAACTTTAAATCTCCTGGGTTTGTGGTCGGGTATTACTATTCCTGAGTGTTATAAGAATTGGAAAAATCTAAATACAAGCTATCCTACTTTCCCGGCCTTCATTTGTTGGAATATATGGCTAGAAAGGAATCGCGCGATATTTGAGGATGGGAAGCCATCAATACAAAAGGTGGTTATCATGTCTATATCTACTTTGAGAGAATACAAGCCGACAATAAGAACAAAGCAGGTAAGGAGTTATCCAAAGAATCATGAGGTTAGGTGCATGGTTGGATGGTTTGATGGTGTGGCTTGTGCATCTGGTCTAAATAGTGGAGATGGTGGGGTCATCTGGATTAATGAGAAAAAAAATTTCAAATGGTATTTCAATTGCGGTTCGGGAACTAATACCAGAGTGGAGATGCTAGGTGCATGGGCACTTCTCACACTAGCTATTCGGCTTGACATTTCAGAGTTCTTTGTGCAGGGTGACTCAAAGATTATTATCGATTGGCTGATCGGCAAGGGTCGTCTACAGGTTATATCCTTGGAGTGCTGGAAGGACAGAATTTCTGAACTCAAAAAACTTTTTCATGTTATTTCCTTTCAGCACGTGTATCGAGAAGAAAATACTGTTGCGGATAGCCTGTCTAAGAAGGGACTTCATATGCCCCCTGGAAAAATTGAATATTTTCAATGTGTTGGGGAACATGAAGGCCCTCATATGTTTTTAGATCTTTTCTAGCTTGTGCCAGTTTCATTTTTTTCCCCTTGTGTTGGAAGTCTATTAGGTTATAGGCACATGAGTTTAATGCCAATCTTGTTTTGGGGTTACAAGATAGGTTGGACTTTGCTGACATATTTTGCTGGGTAGTTGTATCCACCGGTGTAGAGAATATCTTCTCAGTTGTTTTTTGAAGTCTTTCGGAGAATGTTTTTATGTAATGAACAATTTATATCTCTATGAATATAAAGCAAATTTTTTTGTAGAAAAAAAAAGGTGTAGATTGCACTTGCAAGATTAAAATTACATTAGTAATGTATATTTCATTTCTTTCCCTTTATAAATAATCTTTCATCCTTCCCTTTTTCTCTTCTTCTTTTTGACTTCTTACCACCTCGTTGAAGAAGGAGCCATAATAACTAACTGAGAGTCAAGGAGATCAAAATTATTAGAAGGATCCAATATTTGATAGGAATACGAGGTATTAGTTTCATGATGTTATTTTGTTCCACCTAGAGGGATGTTAACACCCATGATCTCCCTTGAGGAAAGTCCAATATCCATTTCATCTATTTATCCCCTAAGAAAGGAGTGGAATCCTCAATCGACACTTACAAGATTTGATTTACCTCATTCAGATCAAATTCAGTATCCAAACTTTTTTCCCCTAGTAATTTACATCTCTTTAGGTTTGATTTGGTTCATTTTTTCCTAGAAGGATGTGCTCAAGCATGGAGACAAGTTGATTGTAAATGTCCCGAAAGATGACATACCTTGCATTCAAATAATTTGTTCTCATAATCCAAAATCTATGTGTATTTAAAATTCCTCCATGTGAGAATCATTTTGTCCACAAAACTCTTACTAAGGTCTATCTCAACACAAATGTGTGCATATGGTACAACTCTCTCAAGATATGATTTTATGTAAGTGCCCAAAGTATTCCCAATATCTTAAAAAACTAATAAATACCAAAAATGTACAAACCCAAACTAACATTCTTATAATTGACATAGTGTTAGGATCAAAATAAAGAACTAAGAAGTTATAAAAAATCTTACACTTCCCCAAAACTAGAGACCTTTTCCAAAACTAACCCATAATTATTATGATCATAAAAGTGAAAAATTAAAAAAAAAAGAAAAATTAAAAAACCCTTAAAAAGATTTCACATTTCTTAAATTAAATGAATCCAATGCTAATGTAAATTATTAAGATATTTCACATTTCTTAAATTAAATGAATCCAAATTAAATGAATCCAATGCTAATGTAAATTATTAAGATATTTCACATTTCTTAAATTAAATGAATCCAATGCTAATGTAAATGAATCCAATGCTAATGTAGGCCAATACCCATTTAATGTACATATAGTGAAATCTTTTTTATATGGTAAATGTAGTTGGGTTAACTCTGACATTGTAATCTCTACCAACTGCTATATAAATACTAGGCTTCGAAGGTTTTGGATTGACACTTCACATGCTCATAATTTAAACTATTTTCATAATCAATATTAAAGATAATAAATTGTTTCAAAAATATGAAAATTTGTATTTTTAATATATTTCAAAATAAAAATGAATTTTCTATTATGTATGACATTTTTTTTCCTAAGATGACAGTAAGCATGTGGACAATAAATTGGAATTTAAAACTTTGGATTTTCTCCCTTTACATTGTGTTTGTTCCATGTTTCTTGATACTTTGCCTGCATGTAGATATTAATGATGTTTCTGCTCTATTTTTTTAAACTTTGCTCACATGTTAATATTAAGCTTTATGTGTAGACACTTCCCATGTGAAACAACTGATTAACTGTATTGATACTTGCGCTGAGCACCTTTGGAATTGATCATTTTTGCCGATCTATATATGGATAAAATCATCTGATAGAAAGGACACTGTTATTTTTTTACATATTTATTCATCATTTTGCCCAGGAGCAGTATTATTTTGCAAGCAGCAGTGTTGGATCAATATTGGCAAACTGCCCCAACTGCCAAAGCTTTGAATCAATATTTGCAAACTGCCCCAACTGCCAAAGCTTTGAGATTCTTACCACATAAACTTCCAAACGCATCTCCAGAAACAGAGATGGAACATATCTCCTTCCCAAGGCACGCCTACCCGAAAAAGAACTAAGTTAGCAGACCTTAAGTTTTCTCCATTAATCAAAATCACGTAACAGAAGTTTACCTCATAAGTAAAGAACTTTAAATATATACCTTCTCTACAATGGAAGTTGAATTCACTGCATGGCAAGAGCCCTTGGTGAAAGTTCCGCAAGACCCACTTGGATTTCCGAAGCTTGCAAAGCTTATCGATGATATGCGTTGCCCTGAAGAGCATTGGAGCCGAAGCTCTGGCAATGTCAATGTGTTTTGATATTGAGGCACATGGGCGCAGACTGTGTCAACATAACTTGTTGTGAATGAAATTCCAGAAGGATCACCGCCAACTTCTTCAAGAAGAACTAATACGTTATTTGTTGGGTACAGCCATGAGCGAGGAACATGGTACCTGATTGAGGTGGTTATTAGTTTAATATCAATATGGAAGCTACTGAGAAACTGAAGATCACATAAGCCTGGCATAGGAGTAACTTTATTTCTACCGAGTTTGCTAATTTATAGTTACCATTTTTGAGTGGGTTGTCCGCAGTTAGTGGCACAGTTGGATGAGGAATATGTCCCTCTGTAATCGCAATATTCGGAGCACCCATCGGTGGGAGCCTTCAATGTTAGAAAATAGCGCCCAATATGATTTCCATTTACCCATGCTTGCCCTTTGCTCATGGTGCTCAGGTCTAAAGCCACTGAATTGGTGCCTTCAGGTGCGTTAAACTCAGTCTACATGACCAGCAAAGCTCTGACTCTTATTATAACAAAGACAGATCCATCTATGCTACTATAAATCAACATAGATCCATTTTAAACTCAGGGTTTATTAAGTACTCTGGATCATTTTTACAGATCTCATTTTTTAAAACATATGTATTTGCACTGTAGATGCACCTGGCTGCTCTTGAATGCAATAATTTACATCAACTTTTTTTTTGTTTTTAATTTCTTTAACTCGTGAAGAGTTGAAGATCTCTCCCCACCTGGGCATAGAGCACCAAATGAAAGAAGACCATGTCTGCAGATGAATAAATACACTGATTACCTTGTACCAGATGAGAGCAGCTTGTTTGGGAGGGTCTACTCCTGAAATCCATTTGACTTGCTTTGCTCCAGTGTCTGAATATAGTTGTAAGTATTCTCCCTTCAGACCGATCTGCGATGAAAAGGAAATGGATAGGCTTCAGTATTAGAAGGAGAATTTTGATTGAGTACGAACACATGGCAGAACATGAGCGAAATACCGACCAGAGATCATAATTCCTGGCTATAACTTTGTGGGATTATTACTTTCTGAATACCGGATGAGAAAGTGGCAGAAAACAAATGGATTGCATAACCTCAAGGCAGGCAGTAAATACCTGGTAATACCACGTCTGGAAGGTCAAATCCATTGAGCCATTTCTAAGTCCCAGCAACTGCACAGGACCATTTATTCCTGCTGTCCATGTATCAAAGAAAGGTCCGACGTTCTGTTCACAAGGAAATACTAAAGCCCCATTAGTTCATACTGAGAACAGTTGATTAGATGGCCTCAATAATATATTCCTTTTGAACTCGATGTTTATTTAAAAGCAATTAGTTATCCTCTGTATATTTCTATCTTCTATGCGCTCAGGTATGGAATTGAACCTGCAATCCAACTGTCATGCTTAGCAGAGCTATATAATTCTGTCCAGCCTGCAGTGTAATGGGCTTCTCAAACGTAAACCCCCTTTTCGAATAATCTCCAGTCTGAGTGCCTGCAAAACATCATTTATATTGCCCTTTTTTTATTTTAACCAAGCCATCCATTAATCCAATCCCATGTCAAAATATCCAAATCACATATAACAGAAATTTAAGAAATTAGCTTTCCAAATTTACTCCATCAATAAGCAGAATGAGGTAAATGCTCTAGAAATTATATAGAAATATTGAACGTATTACTCACCTGCAAAATTTCCATTGGCAAACACATGAAGTGTGTGTCCTTGTGTATCCACATGCAAAACTAGCTGACTTCTGTTCCGTAAAAAGGGTTCATCTTCATCGATATTGACACTGTATTGATAAGTACAGAATCAAAATCCTAAAAAACTTGAGAAGTAATAGAGAAATACTGTCCAACATACCTTAAGAATACTTATACCAAAATCCTAAAAAAATTTGAGAAGGCAGATAGAAATATTTTCCAACAGATCTTCAGAGTACTTAGAGTAGGTTATAATGAAATTCCATTGTATGGATTTGCCACTTGTAATTAATCCTATAACAACCACCAGTTAGAGAGAGTTCATAAAGCATGATACTGATACCACCGGGATGCTAGTACCAGAGTCACAGAGGATGTTATAACATTAACCAGTGGACTTGCACCACAAAGCCAGTTTCCCAATGAGCAAAGTTCGTGGATTAGCACCTCAAAGCCCGCTTCCTAATTAGTAAAGCTTTTCGTGAGGGTAAGACTTCATAAACCTCTCTTTATCTCAAATTGTAGAAGTTAATCATGGTTTATATTAACTAAATTGAAATACCTGATTGTATACCATAGATAATCACTTTTATCTATAACTGTGTTTAGCTGCTCTAACAAGCCCTGGGCAGAGAAATTGTCTTGTCCCCAGATTCCAACATCTTCTTTGTGCCATGACCAGTTTACAGATGTTTTCCCCGTATCTCCACTTGATACTGCAACAGGATGAAGGAGTTCCATACTGACCTTCTTCATTCCCAGTAGGGAAGTCTGTATACTAATCTGTAAAATTATATACATCGATCTGATTAGACGTCCTATATAATCCTACAACTTTTATCACAGCCTCAGCTATTTTGATGGTAATCCATACAAAACATCACTAACCTGTGCAGTGTTATAGACCACATTTTTGCAGTCGGGCAAGACACTGACAGACCAAGCAGGTAGATTATAAGCTGTTCCATTGAATTGCACGGTTGCATCCTGCTTACTGTCTATGTTGCTGAGAAAGGCAGCACATATGGTAGAGCTATTTATAGAATATATTGTTGCCTGCATATTCAATGAAAATTCGATGCTTGACGGTCACTCATTCTTTCCAACTCAACAACCTTTAGAATGGCACTCCGTCGCAAGAAATAAACGCTTCTTTCCAATGGAATTATGAATCGTTCTTATAAGGCTGTTATAGAAAAATTCTTCAATTGAAGGACAAACCTCAAGGTATCTGCCCAGTGAAACGGTATTCATGTCTCCATAGATTAAAGCAGGTTCACATAGTTTTATAGCTTTGTGCAACTCTTTCAGATGGCCCCACTTCGGCTGCCTTATATTCCCTGTAACGATTATAGTACCATATTATTTCAAATAAAAGGAGAAAATCCAAATATGGATTTAGAGCAGTTCGTAGCTTTCTGATTCTGGAAGGATAAATGAACCAGATTCATTTTTCAGTGCTATAGTACCCAGGTGGACAGATTTTCAAGTTTATAACCCTTCAAAAACTTAAAAATCTAAGCCCTATCCCCACACTCTTTCATTGCAGAACAAAATTTAGAAAGGCATCTCTTGCATACCATATTCGTCAATAGGTGCATCGTAATCATAACTAGTCGTAATGAATGGACCTCCAGTTGTCCGGCCAAAGTTTGTGCCTCCATGGTACTGCAACATAAAAAGCATTAATGTAATGGTCCAAATTTTAAAAACAGAAATATAGTGCACATGAGCTCGAGCTTAAGACAAAAGAAGACATAAACCCACCATGTAATAGTTCTGAAATGTTCCTCCTCTCTGGAAAAATCGAGCTACTGCGAACGCAATATCCTCGGTAGGCCTATGAGGAGTCCTGCCTCCGAATGTCTGAAACCTGTAAAATAAGAAAAATATTTAAGATGGATGGACATGAAGACTCAAGCTCCACTTGGCAATAGGTTGCAGCCGTTGTTTCTTTTTGTTTTATGAGTAAACAGAGGAAATTTTTGTTAATATAAAAAACAGAGGATTGACATATTCATGAATAAATCTTGCACTGGGCCTTTTTATCCTATTGCAGGGTCCAATATATCGGCAGGAAACTCTACCCTAAGGGCATGTATCTCTCCATGGCTTCATCTATGTTTTACTGTTTCCAGTATATAAATCGTATCCATAGAGAAAATTTCATAATACAAAGATCGACAATCATTCCCATTCTTCTCTTTACAGCAGTCATCCTGAACATTACTGCTGACTTTGCCATCTGCCAATGGACAGTCCCCCAGATGACCGTAATCTTGCGGACTGTTCTCAATGAGTACCCTGCTCCACAGTCTCTTCTGAAACAGAGGCACTAGGCATACGCTCTTCGTCTAGAATTTAGAGAATTGTTTGTACGAAAGAATCATCATTGAAGCTGTTGTTTCTATAATGTTAATGATCTTAGTATAATTTGATCATTGTGCTATATTGAAAATCAAACTCAGGGAGAGCCTGATATGTACGTTAAAAAAATTGCACATTATTTAGAAATCTTTACCATCCAGTCCAGTTCTCAGTCCACATCTTTGGCTTTCCAGGAGAATTAGGTTTAAAATAGTCACAGTAGAAATCATTGCAGGTATTGATCTACAAAAGAATTGATTCATATATCAGTAAATCCCTAGACTATCGCAAATTGATAAAGAGAGAGAGTTTATGTGGAAAGCAAGACTTCCATTAATGCCAAAAGCTATAAGAAAATACTCACAATGGGGTCTGGAGCATCAGTTTGTTTACACATCACCCAGGGAATACTTGTATTTAATGAAAGTGCCATGTTTGCTGCCCAATTTATATATGACTTGCCCTTCTCTCCATAATATTTCTCTACTTGTTGATATTCATTCTCTATCTGCACAGAACTATGAATCATATCAGAGTGCCATAGCTCATTAACGTGTAAAGAACTATTACAATAGTATGAATCAAATTAAAAAGTCATACTTCATTTTACACAGAACAGTGTAACAAACTATTATAAGAAGATAGCATACCTGTGTCAAGATAATGGGTCCACCTTGCCATGCTAAAAGTTTATTTTCTTTCATCATTTCTACTATCTTTGCTGTAAAGTTTTGCATCTCGTACTGAAGAAAACAAAACAAATCTGTAATTAGTGGTGATGCTTAGAAAAGTAAACACAAGCATAAACATTGAGATTGCAATTGAAACTTTAAGATCTTCCGAAATGGAAAGCTTAAGAATAGCATGAAAACTGATAAAACAATTTTGCAATATTTTGATAGTTCTTTATAAACAAAAAAATTCAAAATCTGATTCACCGTTTCAGGGTTCTGATACTCAACATTTTTTACTCTACTAAGCTTAGAATCCTGGTCATAATCAACTTTCAAACCTTGCTTATAAAATAAATTGCATATTAAAGACCAAATACGGAATTGTATGCTCATTAACTTTTGAACAAGTAATGTCCCAGGTATTTACTGGGAATGAGGATCTTGTCTCCTGACAAACTCTTTCTCTTTTTCTTCCTTATTTCTACCCATCCAAACTCTTTCTCTTTTTTTTCCTTATTTCTACCCATCCAGCTTACTGATTAGAAGGTTGAAGCTAATAGAGTCTCCAATATCGCTATTTGCACAATGTCTCTATAGTTACAACATATATTAGCGAGCCAAATCCAAACTGAAATCACCTTGAAAGGTTCATTGTCTGTTCTCAACTTGATTCCTGGTATGGCGTGCAACCAAACAGGGAAACCTCTGCAAGATCACAACATTTCAATGAATGATAATCTCTGACAAATGCAGCAATAAATGTATATACCGTTTGATATGAAATGGAGCTGAAATGCTTCAGATCGGAGGGGATATATTCCAAGATAAATAGCATTTATTGGACCAAGCAGGTGTGTAATGATCGCCAGAATCTCCAACCATAAACATGAATGAAAATATACCGAAGCTTTAAAAACTCAATAAAGTAGTGAAAAATTGAATAATTGAATAGCTTGTTAAACTGGCCTTAATTGTTTGATGTTTTAAACCTTGAAAGCATGAGTATTGACTTTAGTTAAAAAGTATCTTTGTCTCATAAATTGTGTGTGGAACATTGAAGTGATAAGTTAGTTGGCAAAAACTTTGCAAATGTGTAAGGTTCTAACTTATTACAATGCTCTGAACAAAGAACCTACCACTTCAATGTTCCAAATAGAATTTTATAAAAGATCTATAATGTTCACCACTAACAAAATATATATATAGAGAAAGAAGTAGTGAGAATATATGTAAAATCTAGATAGTACAGTGCATCCAGTACTAAACTACTATATTGTACTCTATATACAGAATAGAGTATTGTAGTGACAATATATATAGAGTAAGCAGAGACAAAGGTTACAGGCAGTGAAACTTATAAAAAAATTGTAAATTTTTTATAAGTTTCCCTCTGATAGGCCCTACAAAAGTCTCCCTGTATAGTAAAATATTAAAAAAAACAATAATGAAACACAGATACAATATGGTATGGCATGGTGATTTTCAAATATATAGGTAGAAATGGATATGTGTACATCCCATAACAAAATACAACATGGTCTGGTGATTCTGATATATATCTTTCTTCATACATTATATGTAAAAAGCTATATACGTACATACCCATAATTCCACTCTGCACACGCATAGGGTCCTATTCGGAGATGAGCATAAAGGCCTGCTTCTTGTACTGTCTTCAAAAACCTAACTAAGTCGAATCTTCCCTCAAAATTATACTGCAATAAAATTATATGCCACAATCAACAATTCAGACTTGAATCCCAAAACACTATACATACATTATAAGATTGTTACCTGACGTTGCTTGGGCTCGTGCCCATTCCAAAAGACATACGTCTGAATAACATCGATTCCCCCGTCTTTAGACTTGGCAATAAGATCTGGCCACATCTGTTGAATAACATGCAAACAAATTTAAGCAGTGTACAGTGAACAATAAACAGAAATATAACTCAAATAATACCAAATGAATTACAAACCTCTGGGGTGCTTCGGGGGTAATGTATCGACCCAGAAATTAATAACCTACGCTGTCCATTGATCAGCAAAGCTCTCCCATCATAGCTAACACTTGTATTTGCATCCACTTTAGAGTGAAATGCAGAAAATACGCAAATACACAGTAAAAATGCAAACGAAAAACATCCGATAATCTCCATTGGATTCCTTTGTTATTAAATATTCTGCAAAGATCGCTGCTTAATGCATTGTTGGTGATTGATTTGGTATTAAGGTTCCACAGCCCTGGTTTTATGTAATGCTCCTGGATAACAAGAGATAACTGTCTATTAATTTTGATTGCAGACATACTGTTGAATTACATACGAGCTATCACCCACCATTGAATCTCTATATAAAATGCATAGTTTATCCTGTATAATATCTATAAAGGAAAACAGAGTCACCATACAAGGGTTCAGCATGAATGACTATTCGACAAATCGCTGGTGGACGATGTGGCAACAATATCCGTTACGTTTGTCTGTATTATTTCTTGTCCGTATTGTTACCGTTATGATCCAATCAAAATGTGCTCTTGAACAACACGAAATAACCAGACATAATATAGAATTGCATACAAGCTATCACCCACCATTGAATATTTATATAAAATCCAGAGTTTATTCTGTATCTCTATTTAAAAAAAAAGTCACCCTACAAAGTTTCAGCATTAATGGCCGTACGATGTGGCGACAATATCCCTTTATTCTGAATCTCTATTTAGAATAAAAAACAGAGTCACTTTACAGAGTTTCAGCATTAATATTCCAGAGTAAATATAGCTGGGAGATTTAGCTTGCCTTAATTGACTTTTACCTGGAATTAGAATCATCTAGCGGGCATCCATGCCATTTCCATACTGTTCCCGCTGATCAGGCTGAATTTCGTGTAACCATCTACATAGTTCCATGTTGAACCACCTATCTGCACAATGCATGCACAAGGCATGTTGTTGAAGGAAAGTGTTAATTCTGAAATACAACAAATTCAAACTGAAAAAATGTGACTCCTAGCATTTTTTCGGTAGGCCAGTGCCATTTTTCTTTTGATCTGTATGCCAGCCATTTGCCTTCTGTATAATCTATCATTTCAAATAATAGGTGTATACTAACATAGACATTAAAAACGGTGTTGGCTAAACGTTTTATCTTTTAGGTTTTTTGGTTGGAATCCTGCCATGTAAATTTGGATAAAATCGCTATTTTCTGTTGTTTAAATTGTATTTCTAATTTATAAATAGATTTAGAATGGATTTAGTATGTTGAAAAACCCTTGAAACACTCAGATTATACAAACTTAACTACTCAAATCTGCATATCCAACCATTCATCACTACTTTTAAGAACGTTTAGACTACTACATAAAAACAACCCAGGACCATAATGAGTGAAACAATTCCACAGTTTCAAAAAGCGCGTGCAGCAAACGCGATTTCCCCTTGAATTTCATCTCCAACTTACAGTCCAACCTGTTTTATTCCAGTTTTGCCTATTAGATATGGGTATTTAAAGCTGGTTTCTGTCAAGAATAAGGGTTTTAAATCTGCATGCACAATTCACAGTTAAATTTTGCCTCTGTCAGGTGAAAAAGCATTTTATTTAGTGTTAGGAGGTCAACTCTGTAAGCTAACATTCCTAGGTTTTTATAAAAGATTCAATCATCGTTCGTTTTCTTGGAAACTATATTTTAGATAAAGGATGTGCATTTTAGGTCTTATGAAAGAGATAAGCATGAATCTATGAAGCTAACATTTTCAGCTGCCTTTAAGGAGATGAGCATGAATTTAGTTATAATGATCTGATTGCCCTTCTTCTCGGAAACTGTATTTTAGAGGTTAAAAATACAGACATCAAAGTAAGTAACATTTTATTAAACAGAGTGAAGCTGTAGAAGCTAACATTTTCACATGCAATAAAGGAGATAAAGTAAGAAAATAGTTATTTTATTGTTTTCTTCTGCGAAACTGTATTTAGAAATAAATCAGATAATAAATATACCAGTTGGAATAGCCTAGGACTAGCGTATATATGCATGAAGAAATTCAAAAACAAAGTATCCATAGAAACATCAAAGCAAGTAACATTTCACTGGTCAAAAACTTTATGACAAGATTGCAGGTTTTGTGTTTGCATAATTATTTAAAGAAATATCTAAACCTAATACCCTTCATGCGTATCAATCACATTGTATATTCACCCAACTACCAAAGTAGCAGGAACACCATGAGTAAAGTAGCAGGAACACCTTGAGTACCTTTACTTAACAGTCATCATTTTGTTAAAAAATACCTAAATGTAATGCTTCGGCTAAGAGTCCTGTTCAGATAAGTATCAATCACATCGTAATTATTTATAAATGCTCTGTATAAAGGCGTTTTATATATTTGTATGATTGCAAAATCTTCATAACTACATTGTGTTTATGGTGAGTTCGACTGCTAATTAAGTATTTGATCATATTGCATTTATAAAATTGATGTATATATTTGTGTATTGGAGTGAATATGGAGATAAAATGTATAAATTTAAATTAATTATTTTGATTTATTATGTTATTTTTGTAATTGAATAATTTTTAAGATTTTTTTAATAGCTGTCATAAATTTTAGAGTTTTTTTCATTTCAAAGTGTTTTAGGTTTGGCGTAACTTGAAGCTCAAGGAATTTGTTCTTATAATTTTTATATTTATTTTCTTTCTAGTTATGCTAATAATGAAAAGATAGTTAAATTTTTCTCAATCTTTCCATTTTTCCATATTTTTTTTCAATGATATTTTGGGGGCATTATCTTCCACTATCATCCAATGCTTTGATCAAGACACTACATTTTTAGTCCAACTTCTTTTTCTCTTTGACTGACTTTCATCTATGTTTGAAGCAACAATAAGAAGCCTCTTATTTTTCATGCTAATTATCTTGTGGGTGTACTTAGCATACCTACTTTCAAGTTTCTTTTGCCAATAAACATGCATTTATAGATAAAACTTATTTTGGGGCCTTGCATCTTGAAGTTCATGGGTGAAAGTGGCAACCCAGGAATGCACACATATTCTTTTCAAGCTAACCTTGGGGCCTTCCAAATTGCCACATAGACCTACTAAGTCATCCACCAACTAGGATTTAAAGGAACACACATGTATTCTAGGAATGTGCATACATTAATAACATGTGTGCATTCCTAAGCTCACACACGTTAATAGTGTGCACACATTTCTAAACGCACATGCCTTTTTCTATGTATGAATTAAGAAATAGGTCACAAATTTTATGTTGTTTCAACACCACATTACATGGTCTAGAGGATAAGATGCATGTTTAAGAGTAGTTGAGTGGTGGATCTAGCTATGCCAAGGACAAGAGAGGTTGGTATCATTGCATTCATTATTTCCCATAGTTTTAATGATATTTTCCTCTCTCATTCATTCAAATTTGAGGGGTTTTTTTGTCTAACTATTTACATTTCTTAAATTGTATGAATTAAAAAAATGATAAAAATGTTTTTTTTTTTTTTTTCAATTGCAATATCAACACGGGGACCACACATACTCAAAATTGAACCCACCACCACTAGCTTGTAGAGTTTATGAGATACATGCACAAAAGATCTAGCTAACAATCAAATGTACACAACTTGCAAAATGGTATGAAGAGAAGATAAAAATGGAGGAAAGAGTGAAATAATTTTTATTAACCGAATGAGAAAAATGATACAATACAAGTGATATACTTTGTATCACACAACTAACTCACCATAGCGGTCAACTAATGTGCATTAGGAGTGTTCTAGAGAGATTTGACACACATTGGTAGTCACTGGAGTCAACTACCACCTAATCCTAGTTAACTGGCCATGCAGTTGTCAGTTAACTAGTCAAACCAAAGTGAAATGAGGAGAAGATCACTCACACATGTGGAATACACCTTACTGGTGATGATCCTAATGCAAGTTCACATTAATGATGATGATCCCGAAGTTAGCATGCAACACTTGGTGATAAAACCAATGTTGACATGCAACACTTCACTCAACTAGTCTAACTGAATGATAATTGAGAATTGACTAGAGGGTATGTGGCACCCTTGTCTGGGGGAGAATATCCTCAATG
>ML850977.1:12505-28108 GCA_009831015.1 Picea engelmannii
AATGTAATCATTTGCCTGATACAACTAACACCTCCTCTAGGAGAAACCTCGTGTGTTAGTTCCAGGTTGCCATGGAGGAATGTTCGATCACAACACTATAAGAGTGTTGACCTCATTTCATATTGTATCTCTTACTTTTGATCTTTGCTTCAGACAGGCCACGAGTGATAGCTCTAAAGGAGCTACTATGATGATTATTTGTGCTATTGTTTTATCTATTATTATCAAAAGGATATTATTCTTGCTTGTTGTTTTGTTGACCTTGTTTCAGGTCACAGGTGATAACTCTGAGAAAGCTATAGTGAAGGTTGCAGAAGGCAACATATTATATGAGACGTGAAGCAGACTATGTACATGACCATATACACTCATGTACCAAAGAAGATGAAGAAGAAGCTATCTCTTGAGATTCATAATATCTCATATGAAGATTGACTGAAAGGAGCAGAAGGCTCCAAAGATGACCGAACATTAGAACGGGAAGCAGAACTCGTTTGAAGCCTGGCTTTGTCTTTCACATCTAGACTTGGTACTCAACCCCAAGTATACCCTGTAAGAGATGATGAAGTCCTTGTAGACTCAAAAGAAATCGAGAGTAAGCCTGATCTCAGAAAGGATCAGATGAAGAGACAACTTCTAGGACCAGAAGACAGATCGTAACTTCAAAGACTCCTAGGAGACATGAAATCCCCGGGATGATTCGCTTGTTTCAGTGACAAAGAAGGAAGCCAGTTAAAAAGACTAGGATATGGTTTCTTCCATGAGATGAGAAGTCAATATTGACTTCCAATATTGATCTATACAGATCAAACGTGTTACAGATGTACAAAGCCTGATGTATGTCTAGAGGATTCTCCCAGCAAAGGGGAGAAGACTATGACGAGACACTTATTGAAGAAATAGTTCCAGACAACCAGAACAACCATGATTCATATATAGTATGAGATGCAGGGGGAGCAATCCCCATATTTAAAAATTGAGTGGCAGTTGGTGCAATACATTAGTTGGGTCATGGAGACATGACTACAATGAAAGATAGAGTTAGCTCCATGAAAGAAGAAGAGCTATCTTCAGTATCAGTTATTGAGCCACTCTCAGTTTCAGATGAAACTGTTGCCGTGATAAAATAAGAGGAGTTACTCTCAGATTTTAGCAGCCACAATGAGAATGAAGCAGTCATTCACAACCTCAGAGTAGCTGCAGGTGCAGAGTCCCAGATTCCAGAAGGAACAGTTGCAGAGTAGAGGACATACTCCCAGACAGTGAGACAGATAGTGCCTTGCAGAAAGCACATAGAGCTAGCACATGATTGTGCAGATTGAGTTGCAGCTGAGCAAGTGTACCAAATTGGTACAATGTAATGAGAAAAATTGATTTGAATATTGAAGATAGAAAGACTCATGTTTTCCAGTTGAAGAAGGATCTGTACGTGTTGAAGCAAGCTCCAAGAGCTTGATATGGTAGAATTGACAGTTTCCTGGCGAGCTTGGGCTTTACAAAGAGTAAAGTTGCTTCTAACCTTTATTTCAAGGTTATGAATGATGAGCCGGTAATATTGTTTTTGTATGTGGATGACTTATTCTTAACTGGAGAAGAAAAACTCCTCACCGAATATAAGAAGAAGCTCGCTTCAGAATTTGAGATGAAAGACCTTGGCCTAATGCATTATTTATTAGGTCTTGAGGTATGGCAGAGCCCAGAGAGAATCTTCCTTAACCAAGGGAAGTATGCAGTTGAAATCTTGAAGAGATTCGACATGTTGGAGTGCAAGTCCATGAATACACCCATGGAAACGAAGCTGAAGCTACTGGTCGACACTTCGTCAGAATTGATTGATGCCACACTGTATAGACAGATCATTGGATCGTTGATGTACCTGACGAACACTAGACTAGATATTTGTTTTACCGTGAACACTTTGAGTCAGTTTCCGGTAGAACCCAGACATGTTCACCTAGTTGTTGCAAAACATGTGATGAGGTACCTTAAGGGTACATTAGATTGTGGTCTCAGCTATGATGGAGATCATGATTTCACACTGAGTGGGTACATTGATTCAGATTGGGCTGGAAGTGTCTCTGACAGGAAGAGCACTTCAGGATGTTGTTTCAGTTTGGGATCAGCCATGATCTCATGGCAGAGTAGGAAGCAATCCAACATTTCTCTCAGTACAACGGAAGCAGAATACATTGTTGCGTGTTCTGCCAGCTGCGAAGCTATATGGCTTCATAAGTTATTGACTAGTCTATTCGACCTAGAGATGGAAGCAACCACGATCCTATGTGACAACCAGAGCTGCATAAAGATGACAAAGAATCCTGTATTTCATGACAAGTCGAAGCACATAGAGATCCGATATCATTACATCCGTGACATGGTGCAGAGAGGAGCCATAAAGCTCCAATATGTTAGCACGGATGAACAGGTTGCCGATGTATTGACCAAGCCTCTATCTCGTGTAAAGTTTGAGCACTTTCGAGATAAGCTTGGTATAGTCCAAAAGGACCTCCCTCGAAAGGGGGAGTAGTGTTGTGTTGAGATATGCCAGTCTAGCACTGTGCTTCCAGCTTAATTGTTGTGACATAAAGCCAGTCTAGATTGTTGTGTTGAGATATGCCTAGTACTGTGCTTCTAGCTTAATTGTTGTGACGTAAAGCCAGTCTAGACTGTTGTGTTGAGATATGCCTAGTACCGTGCTTCCAGCTTAATTGCTGTGACGTAAAGCCAGTCTAGATTGTTGTGTTGAGATATGCCTAGTACTGTGCTTCCAACTTAATTGTTGTGACGTAAAGCCAGTCTAGATTGTTGTGTTGAGATATGCCTAGTACTGTGCTTTCAACTTAATTGTTGTGACGTAAAGCCAGTCTAGATTGCTGTGTTGAGATATGCTTAGTATTGTGCTTCCATCTTAATTGCTGTGACGTAAAGCCAGTCTAGTACCATGCTTCCAGCTTAATTGCTGTGACGTAAAGCCAACCTAGTACTGTGCTTCCAGCTTAATTGCTGAGACGTAAAGCCAGTCTAGTATTGTGATTCCAGCTTAGTTGGTGTGTTGTGATTCCAGCTTAATTGTTGTGATGATGTGCCGGCTTTATTGTTGTGATGATGTGCCAGCTTAATTGCTGTGATGATGTGCCAGCCTCGTGCTGTGATGATGTGTTGCCAGCCTCGTGCTGTGATGATGTGTTGCCAGCCTTTGTGCTGTGATATTGTTGCTTTTGATGTTGTATCAGCCTTGTGTTGTTATTGATGATGAGGATGTATTAGTGTTATACTAATCCATGTCGATGTAGTTGATGATGATGATGCCACTTTAGCCTCTTGCTGAAGATGATGATGATGATGCCACTTCAGCTCCTGAGTCCTTGCTGAAGATGATGATATTATTTCAGCTTTAAAGCTGAAGATAATGATGATGTTACCTTAGCCTCATACCGATGAGGATGATGATGCTACTCCAGCTCCATGTTGTGTTGATGATGCTCCAGCCTTTGTGCTGTGTTGATGATGAGAACAAATTTCGATGATTTATAGATACGCCAGTCAGTGTTCCAAGATGATATTGATGATGATGTCCTCTCACCCACCTGATGATGTTGATGATGTTGTCCTCTCTCTCGCCTGATGTTGTTGTAGAATACCCTTCTTGTTAAGGGGGAGTGTTGAAATAATGTAACTGCAAAGTGTATTCTAATTATTATTGTTGTATTATTCATTAGATCAATCCCCTATTGCGGATTGATCATGTCGGCTACTGTAAAAGACCAAATCCCCTTTTGCGGATTGGTCAAAACATAATTGTAATAGACAAAATAAGAAGTCGGCCCCATAATATATTAAAGGTGGTTATAACCACCCAGAAGAAGAAGTCGACCCTGCCAGTGAAGAGACACCTCCGTCCACACGTGCAAAAGTTGTATAAATAAGGAGGCTAGCGCCTCATTTAGATACACACTCACTTCTTCATTGAGAAGCAAGTTTCGGAGCTGCAGTTGGAGAAGAGAGAGAGAGAGAGGCACATTCTTGGGAGAGGACTGTCTGTATTTGTTTGAGTTATCTCTTGGCATTGTATTGGCTATCTATAATAAGGAAGTTTTGCTGGGTTTTCTCCCCCATGAGGGTTTCCCAGGATAAATGATGTGTCTCATGTGATTGTGTATTTCTCAGTGATCCTATCTTATGCTATTGTTATCTAGTGAAATGCAAAGAACTCTAATAATAGCTTAAACCTTAACAACACTTTGACAATGGCCTAACAAAACTTGTTGAATTGGGCTGAAATTTGGTCCAAGGGTGTAGGGGGTCATAAGCCATTTGATTTGAGTACTCACACCCCTATACAAAATCCATAAGGACCAAATTTTTATATTTTTCAATAAAAAATAATTAAAATTTCCAATTTAAGGAAAAATTTAATTATTAAAAATCCTATCAAAACCTAACGGAATTCCGCAAGACTCTAGAAGATGTCTAGCATGGTCATTTAAAACATCTTTAAACCTTAGTCACCCATTGGGCTCGATCATTAGAACGCCTTTCACCACTTTGGAGGATTATTGAGTGAAAAACTCAAGAGTAATTAAAATCACTGAAAAACAAGATTAATTACCTGAGGAAAAAAAACACTCGATGAAAGGACTTCCCTAATGATAAATTCCTAGGCAACTAAATAAAACTTGACCCATGCTAACATATTACAAAATTATCCCACGCAAGGGAGCGGACATTCTGTGGACATAGAAAGAAGTGTCGGGGGGGAAAATTTCCCTGCTGAGCCATAAGTCTTCAAACTTGTCGTACCACAAGGTACATATCTTCATGATACATGATGTTGACACCTAGTTGAAATAGGTGGTCAACAAGGTCATCTACCTTGAGTTCAAAAGTTTTCCTCCTATGCCTTCTCAGTGTGGAGGGATTTCTTCCCCTATCATCCTTACATCAATTGTTTTCTTATTGTCATGGCTTGCATGATTGCCCTTATGTTATACCATAAGTATTGACTTCTATCGCCATCACCAAATGTACATCAACCATTGATCTTTGTTGTCTGTTATTTTTCCAGTTACTTCAATTTTCCAGACAATGATTTCTTCTTTGCAGTTGTCATCATCCAAAAACAAAGAGTTTTTCGCATTAATCACTTTAGAAAATACAAGAGCATCACAACTTGCCATCTTATGTTGGGCTGGAGTAATTGAGCTATCTAGCTTAAAAGTAACTCTTTGAAGAAGTGAAAGCAACATTTCTTTAGAGGATTCCAAGTCTTTTTCGATTATTTTCTCAACCAAACACCTTCCTGCATCAAAGTGAATTTTATTTGTTTGTTCTTGCAAGAACCCTTCAGATATAGGTGAACTATGAAAGATAGTAATTTGCAATATCCATCTCAAATAGGGCACACAAAAAACATCTTAGTAAATAATGTCCATGCTTGGTTTATTCTTTTTTTGGTAACAAGGAATGTGTGGAGGGGCAGAAGTTCGAAGTTAATTTCCCCATCTTCATTCTTTTGTTTTATGCACAAAGTCTCATTCTTTCATGAGATATAAATCTGTGGGATTTTCAACTGTGGTTTTGCATTGAGAGGCTTGGTTTATTCTATTTTAGGTAATGAGAAATGTGTGGATGGTTAGAAGTTTGCATTAGGGTTTAGGACAATGGAATTAGTTTTTAAGGAGTAGTCATGACTTAGGTTTAGGTTAGGGCACAAAGAACAATGGAACACAAAATGATGGCAACCATAGATGGTTGTAGCATGTAGAATTTTTTTGTTTGTGTGCACTAGCTCACAAAACTTATAGACTGTTAATTTATCTAACCTAGCACCCGACACTTAACTCGAAGTAAAATCACTTTATTTATCAAATGCACAACTAGGTTTTAACTAAACATTAGCGGAAGCATAAAACATAAACCAATCACATTGCACAATAGATTTCGAGTCAACACCCCTGGAAAAACCCTGTAGGGAAAACCAGATCTGAGTTTGATTTTATTAATATCAATCTTGGGTTCTCGTCCTAGGATAATGGCCCATCAGAGGAATACAATGCAACAATGGCCTAGCCCAACTTGCTGCTATCTCCCTTGCTGCCCCTTAGCACCTTTCTTCAGCCCTGCCCATTGACACTTGGATGAACTCTCTTCACCCACTCAATGGGATCTCCTCACTCTCTTTGTGTGTCTCATCCTCTCGCCTAGGCTGCCTTTTATTACATTGAGTTAACCCTAAATCCAAAACCGTAGATCTTCTTCAAAGTGATCAACGACTGAGATCTAATCTCACATTCACTTTAGATGTAACGACTAGGACTTAATCAACTCACTTAAGTTACTAATTCCAAATAACTTAGGCATTTAACTTAATTAATCTCACATTAATTAAAAAGGACATTCACTTTAATAATTAACACATAAAATGAACTCCTAAGGTTTTCTGAGAGGTTACAAGGACGACTTCCACATGCTAGACACCAAGCATATGTGGAAGTATTTGTGTGATGCTAAATACATCAACACTCCCTCTTAGCAAGGAAGGTAGTTCTACCACCTAGAGGTGGCTCTATCTTCGCTATCAGATCTGCTACCATGCCTGCTCTCCAATCCACTTGATTGGTTGCTCCCTCTGACATGAAAGCTATCCCTGCCATCTCACTCGGACCTGTCTATGAAAAATTTCCTCTGATCATGCTCCTAAAAGCCTCCTGCTCCTAAGCATCCTTCATGGTCATCTCGTACCATGACTTTTTTTGGACAAACTTGGAAGGCTGCTCCTTCCCACTTGAACCTGAAGGCTGACTCCCTCTGAGCTGCTCAACCTTCGGAGCTACCTGCTCCTTGTCCTTTGTCACTCTGTTGTTGCTTGCCATTGCTCGCATAGGTTGGCCCTTTAGCCTATACAAGTTACTCTCTCTATCTCCAAAAACAACTGCTGTGTCTAAGCTAGATCCTCTGGGCTTGTTCAATGCTTGTCCATCCCAGAATAATACCTCATAGCCCTTCTTCTCAATCGCTAAGATTGAGAGCACACTCCTGCGTTTTGGCACCCATAACACATTTGTCACTCTCAACACACCTCCCAACTCCATTCGAAATGGCATTATTCAAGATCCCTGCATTGCATGCTTGGTCCCCATACCAAGTTCCACATACAATTCTGAGTCAAACTCTGTGAAGCTCTCGAACATCTCCCGTGCTCTTGTCATATGACATGTGCTCCACTATCTATCAACCATGCACCAATTGATATGGTGCCCAAGGTAGTTTGGGAAACAAGTAAGAGCTTTGACTGTTCAAACTTCTTGGCAAACTCATCTTGAGCCTTTGTCGACATAGTTAACTCTTGTTGTGTCTCATTTCCACCCTTATTCTTGTTCAGACATTGACCTACATAGCGCCCAAACTTGCGACATGCATAGCACTTAACTTTTCTCATGTCCTTCTTCTTCTTGTTGTCTTGAGAGGTAGACTCTCCACCGACAAACTTCTTGAACTTGCCTTTCTTTACCTGGATGGCAAGATCAACGTTCTCATCATCATTCTTGGACCTTCCTCCATTTAGATCTTCATTGCGAAGTCCCTCCTGAACAAAGTCATCCCACAACCTTGACCAATCAGGGAGCTTCTCTCATTCCATGACCCCTTTGATGAACGATGTGCATTCCTTCGTGAATCCTTTGAGCGTCGTCCTCACCAACTTTGAATCATCCACTGCTTTATCGATTGCCACCAGTTCATCTCGAACCTGTCGGATCCAGGTGAGATAAGTCGTCACCATATTTGATCCTGTCATCTGCGTGTCTCTGAGCTTCTCTCTCAGCACCATCTTGCAGTTCTTGTTCTTGCTTTGAAATAAGCTCTTCAGAGCCTCCCACATGTCCCTGGCAATTGTGTTTCTAGATAAATGAGGGATCAAGTGATCCTTCACTCCATCTTGAATAATCCTTCTGGCTTTCGTGTCCTTTAGTTTATGGTCGGCCAGATCTTTTGGATCCGCTGGTGGAGCCATGATAGAGTTGGAAAACTCCCAAATGTCGTTCTCCATCGATACCAACATAATCCTCTCCTTCCACAGACTGTAGTTGGACACTCTATCTAACCTGTCTTTAAATTGCAACCCGGATGCGACCATCTCCGCAACATGCCGAAAACTCAAATTTTAGCCTCCCAGACTTGCTGCCCGCTGCTTGAATTCACTATCCTTGCCCGAGGCTGCTCGGGATTGCCCGTAGTTTTCTGCTGTTGTTCAAAGCCTTTTCTGGGCGTTGCTCGGCTATCTCAACCTGCTGCTTGGTATACTTGCCAAACTGTGCTGCCATGGCTAAAACTAATCAAATGGTGCTCATCTTTGTTGCAGGAGCAAAGGTCTCCTCATAGTCAATGCTCTCTTGCTAAGAGAACCTTTTGCAACCAACCATGCCTTGTACTTGTCAATTGTACCATTTGCCTTGTACTTGACCTTGTGCACCTATTTGCAGCCAATGGGTTTCTTCCATAGTGGAAGAGCTATGAGATCCTGAGTTTGACTTTTCATCAAACTTTAATGTTCTGTTGCCATGGACTTCTCCTATTCAGGTCTCCCTTGTGCCTCCTCAAACACTCGTGGCTCATATACTTCTTGAACATTGGCCACTAGAGAAAAGTTGATTGTATTAGGTTACTTGTTCTTGTTGCTCATTGATTGTCCCTCGATCATTTCATTTGTCCGAACATCTCCAATGGTGTTGTGCCACCACTTTGGCCTTTTCTTGGGATCTTCCCTATCAAAGTTGTTCCCATGATCTGGGCTACTTGTATCAGATCTTGAAAACTCCTCATGCTCAAAATTCTCCCCCCTTTTAGGTGGACCTACCTGAAGCTTGATACTTGAATCCTTAGCTACAATAGGCTATTATTCTAACTTCTGGGATTTTGATCTTTGAAGAAGTCTGGAAAGGTCCAACTTCGTCATCAACTACGTCTTCTCTACTAAAGCTCAATTGATTGGTGTTAACATCAACCAATCTGTAGTCTTTGAGTCATGATTGTTGCTATACCTTGTGATCATCATTTTCTTGCTCTTCGAGTCTAACTTGGTTCTCTTCTCATCTAGAATCTAGGCATAAGTAGTAGAACCGAAAACCTTAAGATGATTGACTCTGGGCTTCCTCCCAAATCATGCTTCCTCTAGAGTCTTTTGCTTCACCGCCGTCGTTGGAGATCTATTCAACAAGTATACTGTTATGAACACTGCCTCAACCCAAAACCTATTTGGAACACACCTCTTCTACATCATACACCTGGCCATCTCTGTGATTGTCAGGTATTTAGTTGACTAGATTTTGAAGCATTTATCTATCAAACCAGGGTAAGTAAACTTATGAGGTGTCAACACCATGTGTGCAGAACTAGCTTTGTAGTCACTTAAGATTCTTGTAGAAAGTAAATCTAATGCAAACTTAAAGCAAGAAATTTCAGAGTTTGACTCAGGGACTTGTTAAGCCCTAGATTTTCGCCCTCGAAAATTTTAAGGGTTAAGATCCAACATGGACTATTTTGGCTGGCATTCTGAGATTCTCCCAGAGTTTAACACTTATGGTTTGCAGAGGTTGGTTCCCATGAGAGACATGTATATGATCGATAATGGTTGTTTGGTTCAGAGTTAGAGTTGGCATGTGCTCCTTTGCATTATGAGAGAGATGTCTACATACAACAAGTGTTGCTACTTTTTAGGAACCACGGTTTGAGTGCGTCTCTTGACAGTTTGGAGCAGTTCTGAGCATACACAGATGATCCTTGCATGATTCTAGGCCCTATAACACTTTTTTGGGCGACATGCATGAGATTTCTATTTTAGCAATTTGAGCTCCAGGCCCGAATCCAGATTCTGAGCGCATATTATTGATCCTTGAGACATTCTGAGTCTTTTGGACCTCTTCCAGGATGATTTGGCACAATTTTCTATTTTTCGCAGGTTGAGCATCAGGGCTCGCATGCCAATTCTGATTGTGGATTCAGATTCCTTGCGGAAAATCGAAGGCAATGAGTATAAAGTTATGGACATGCAGACAAATTTCTATTTTTAGCAGTCATTGCCATCCCTAGCAGAGACAAGTGGCGAGAGTAAATTCTGACATGTGGCAGGGTTTCAACGAGATGTGGCATATACATGGCATCATTTGATCAAGGGCACATAGGGTGAGGTGGCACTTCCATGGAGAAAGTGTAGCCAATTACGCCAACTTTTCTCACTAACCCTTCTTCACCCGCCATAAAACCACTTTCCATACATTAAAAGTCCATAAACCATTTTCCCCATGCCTCTTAACCTTCTAACTTTAACTCTATTCTATCCTAATCCTAAACCCACTCATCCATACCACTTTAATTAAATTAAAGTGTCCCCCTTTAATTAATTAATTAATTAACTACCCTTTTCTTATCCTAACCCCCTCCTCTCATACTTACCATTCATTTTTCCTAACTCTATACCCACTTTCTAGACCCACTTACCTTGTCCACTTTAAATTAAATAAGTTAAAGTGTCACTTTATTTGATTACTTTAAAGTTTGTCTCCCCTTTTCTTTTATTAATTAATTAATTTATAAAAAAAATTCCCCCCCTTTATAACTAACCACTCACCCACTCATTCCCACGTATTCATATGTACCCATTCCCCTTTGATTAGTTAATTAATTAATTCAATGACGTGCTTCCCCCTTATTGTCCCCCCTTTAAATCCTTAATTAATTAATTAAAGGGTTTCGTCCCCCCTTCTATACCCCCATACGCACTTCCTCCTTTAATAACTCATGCATATATGCGTACCTCCCTTTAAACATAAATTGCATTTCTTGAACATGACATAGGCTCATTCCATATTTAATGAAGTGGTACATGACTTAATATAGCCTATCTCCTCGTTAACCCATGCGTATCATCTACCTCACGCATACCTGTACGATCCCTTACGTCACCTCCTCATGCTGTCCATGTCACTCGCTACACTCCATCACATGTCATCTCCTCCTCCCATGCATGGGCACGCTAATACCCTTCCTCCCACCGCATGCACTCTCTATCTCCCATCCATCTCACTTGTGTTACCCTCACATCATGCGCTAACTCGTTCTCATACTCCCCCTTATTACCTCATGCATGCACGAAACTCCCATGCACACTTACTCTCGCACTTAACTCGACCTCCACTTCGCATGCACATCTACCCATCTATTTCCTCACATAACACTCATTCCCCTATCTATTATCTTACGCCTATTCCCTAGCCTTATCTGTAGATTTTTGAGGAACTATGAGGGTGCCCAATAGGCCTGTCAGATGACCTCTTTATGGGCTCTAAGTTATGTCAACAAGGCTTTCCTTTGCTGCTGTTTTAGGACAGCAAACAGTCAAGTACTTTTCTGCCCCAAAACTGATGGTTAAGTACTCTTTTGAGGTGCCCTTGCAAGTGTTTTCGTAACCAGTGGTTAGCACATGCAATATACTCAAAACAAATAACACTCCTCTAGATCTTTACAACTCTTAAATACTGATCTAACAACTAAGCATGCATGAAATTTGGACACATGTATTTTTGATCAACATGACCCTGGATAAAACCCCCTCGAGGAAAACCAGTTTAGAATGAAAGTATATATAAGTGATGTCTGAAGCATGAGATACAACAAGTATGCAAATTTAATGGAACATGATACAATAGCAACTCCTCTTGAGGTGCTTTGGAGTTCCAAGAAGAGATATGCACCCAAGCTTAGTGCGCCCTCTTCCTTGTTGCCTATTTCACTGAAACAAAGAAGCTCTTGTGTGCTACCTCTCCACTGAAACCGATGGATTTGTGATCATCCAAGTATAGCTAGTGCCTGCTAAGTAAGCGCCCTCCTCCTCAAGTGTGCCCTCCTCAAAGTTGTAACACACACCACAAATAAATGAGGGTCTAAGCCTCCATGAGCGCTCTAGGAAACGAGGCACCCAAGCTTCCCTCATCCATGGCCTCCATCCTCATCCTCTTGCTCCTCTCCCAACTCTCTTGGTGAACAAACAAAGGAATGAACCTCTCTTTGCCCCTTGCGCCCCTCTTGAACCTCCATAAGGAAACATAAAGTGTGGATGGCTAGGATCACCCCATGCCATCTCTAATCAATGGTTGAGATCTCTCCAAAAGAATCTCAACTCAAAACCCACTTTGGGTTAAGTTCCCCAAGTTCACTTTATGTCCCCTCATTCACCCACTTAGTGAATAATTAGTCACTTTAGGCTAAAAGTGACAAATTTCACTTTTGACTTAAATCTCCTAACTCAAAGTGAAATTAGACATAAAGTACAAGGCACAATGGTACAAAGTTCAAACATCTCCCTCTTGTGGGTAGAGGCCCAAAACCACAAGGGGACCACTTTCCAAGGTACCCAAATCTCAACACTCCCTCTTACCAAGGAAAGTGTCATTCACCCTCCAATCTCATCCCTGCAGTGGACATGGTTGCCTGATGGAAAATGCTCAGTGAGTATGGTTGTACCCTGATCATCAAAAGTGGTCTCTGACACAGATCTGCTCGACCTGCTTGATCTATAGATGGAAGTGCATCTCCACCTATCCAAGATCACCTAGATCTTGGCATCACACTAAAGATCTCAACCTTGGCATCTCACCAAGGATTTCTACCTCCTGGCATCTCACCAAAGGTCCCTACTCTTGGCATCTCACCAAGAGTCACATCTCTTGGCATTTCACCAAGAGTATTTGGATCTTGACATCTCACCAAGATCCTCAACTTGGTCTCTCACCAAGTGACTTCCACCTGAAGTGGAATCCGAAGTTGATTTGCTCGTCTCCATAGCCAAGTGAGAGTCAAACCTCTCTAGCGCCTTGCTCCCACTCATCAATCTCTAATGCTCTGAAGCCCCTGCACCAACTGTCTGTCTAGTCGACAACTCTGAAACTAAAGTTGTCCCGGGTGGACCAGTCACCCCTGAATATGGTGTCCTCGAAAACTGAGTCTGTGTCCCATGAGATAAATCACTCTCAATCTGTGGGATCTCCTCAACTCTGTCTGCGCACCAACCGCCCGATGGTGCATCAACTAACAAACAATAACTGACAAAAACACACTCCCTCTCAAACTGAGCAGTGAACTCCTCCTCCTTTGTTGTCGCTACCATACCATCCTACTGCTTCTTCTTTTTCTTGGGACACTGTTCAATATAGTGCCCCAAATCTTCACAAGCAAAGCATCTCATTGTGCTCATTTCTCTCTCTCGCCCACCGCCACTTTGTTGTGGTTTGGCCCCTCCCTTGGGACTCTATCTAGCACCCTTGTCGGTCTTCTTCTTGGCCTTTGTCTAAAGAGCAAGTTCCTTATCACCCTCAGATATACGCTGCTGTCCTGAAGACTTAAAGCTGCATCTCAATTCCTCCTGAATGAAGTCGTCCCAAAGTCTCTCCCAACTGGGCATGAGCTCCCAGGCCACAATGCCTAGTACAAATGAACCCCAAGGTTTGGAGAAACCGTTTAAGGCTATCCTCACCAAAAAGTATGGATCCACAATCTCTCCGACTGCTGCCAACTCATCTTGAATCTATGTAAATCTGCCAAGGTATGAAGTCACCGACTCATAATTGAGCATCTGAATGTCCCTGAGTTTCTCCTGTAGAACCATCTTCTAGTTCTGATTGGGACCTTGGTACAACTTGCACAATGAGGCCCATATCTCAAAGGCATAGTCCTTCCCAGTCAAATGGGGTATGACATGGTCTCTCACCGCATCACAAATAGTCCTCTTAGCCTTGGAGTTCCTCTTCCTGAACACTGCTACCAACAAGGGAGAAGTGACAGGAGGAAGAACCATTGGAGTTTGAACTATATCCCATAGCTCAAGATCCTCCAAGACAAATATGATCCTGGTCTTCCAAGGGGACCAGGTTCTAGCTCCGTCTAGCCTATCCTCTGCCCTCATCTGAGATATCGACATGGCTGACCACTGAAACTCACACTGATGCTACATACTGCAAAAGAGTACAACCTCACTCCTATTAACATAGGTGTAAAAAGAGGTTGTCTTGTTGATATTTGGGTACCTTGGAAATTGGTCCCCTTGTGTTTGTGAGTCTCTAAACACAAAGTGGGAGACTATTACCCTTATTACTTTACTTTATGTTCTAATTTCACGTTGATTTAGGAGTTTAAGTCAAAAGTGAAATATGTCACTTAAGTTATTAAAGTGACATTTAATTCACTTTGTGGGTGAGTTAAAGGACATGAGGCAAACTAAGGAAAGCGGGTTTCCTAAGTAAGATTTTTGGATTAAATCTCACCCATTGATTAGACATGGCTAGATTGGATCTAGGCCATTGATCTTTTAGGGTTTGGCCAAATAGAGGCTAAAGGAGGGAAAAGGGTAATGAAGAGGCTCATTCTTCACTTGAGAGATTTGAGAGGAGAGGAGGAAAAGAAGAGCACTTGGGCACATTTCTTGAGGAGAGGAGGGTGCACAAGGTAGGAGGCATTGCTACCTGAGCTTCGAGGGCACATTGCATGTGAAGAGGTGCTTCCATGGAGTTGGGTGCATTCACATGAAGGAGGGCGCCTTCTAAGCTTAGGGGTGCACTTGGAGGAAGAAGGGTGCATGGCTTCAAGGAGGGTGCACCATAGTTCATGAGAGTATTCATGAAGGAGGAGGGGCGCACTACCTTGAGGGAGCCTTAGTGAGAGGCTAAGGGCGCACACCATCTTTGAGGGAGCTATTGCTAGAGGAGGGGTGCACTAGAGCTTAGTGCGCACTAAGCCAAGGAGGGAGGCACACTTGTGTAGAGGGCGTTGAGTCCAAGGCAAAGGGCAAGAGCTTAGCAAGGTTCAAGTGGGCAAAGGCAAAGGCATCTCAAAGGCAAAGGCAAAGAGGCAAGGACAGAGGGCTAAGGCTTAGCAAAGGAAAAGGGATGCACCAAGGCAAAGGGCGCCTAGCTTCAATGGGCTAGCAGGCACATTTTCAAGGGACTCCAAAGCATCAAAGAGTGGTTGCTATTGTACCAGGTTCATTTGTATATGTTTTCCTTGTTGTACATTTTGCTTTGAGATCTTCTATATACAGTTATCTCCAAACTGGTTTTCCCCGGGGGGGTTTATCCAGGGTCATGTTGACCAAAAATACCTATGTCCATTTTCATGCATGCTTAGAAGTGTAGATCAGCATTTAGAGTTGTAAAGATCGTGAGGAGCGTTATGTGTTTTGAGTATTATTGCATGTCCTAACCATTGGTATGAAAACACTTGCAAGGGCACCTCAAAAGAGCACTTAACCAATAAAAATTGTGACCAAAAAGTACTTGACTGTTTTCTGTCCTAGAACAACAACAAAGGACAGTTTTGAAGATAAAACTTAGAGCCAAAAATCAGGGCAAAGACAAACCTGTTTTGGCAGCCTCATAATACCTCAGTTTTCTTCATGTCCAACTACAACCTCACTCCTGTCAACACAGGTGTGAAAAGAGGTTGTCCAACTACAGCCTCACTCCTGTCAACACAGGTGTGAAAAGAGGTTGTCCACAAATTTCTAAGACAGTCCCACAAAACTGCTCATTGAATGCTCTACAAATCAGCCAAACTTAG
>ML850977.1:28208-44875 GCA_009831015.1 Picea engelmannii
TTGGGTCAAATAGTGTAAAGTCGAATGAGTCACCTTAAGTTATGAGTCATGGTCTGATTTAATACTTAAATGAAAAGTACAGGAAAATAAATGTTTTGCAAAGAAGATAAATTAATCTATTACACTCTTCAATTAAAATCACTCACTAAGATAATCCTCTTTCAAACTTAACTGCTAAATTCAGAAGTTACATGTAATTACAGGAATTACAGAATTTCCTGTAATTTTTAGACAATTACGGGAATTCCCGTGTATATTGAATTTCCAGTAGGGATTGTCTGTGTATACAGGAAATCACAGAAAAATGCCTTTGATTACAGGAATTACAGCAAGGAAAGGAAATTGCAAATACAAGTTAATTCTACTGGAAATATTTAAACAAAAACACAACATATACTAGGGGGCCTTCCTTGGATATGTTGCATAATTAAACTCAGAAGATTAAGAACACACTAATACCATGAATGGATCTTAAAGTTTCTTTGTATTCAACAATTGCAAAAGATTACAGTTTACAGATCGACTCTTCAGGAGTAATATCGAATTCTCACTAAATGTTTACATCCTCTGACTTGTGTCTTTATAGATTATTCCATGACCAGGTCGAATATCTCTAGAATAGTATTTGGTTCCTCTTTAGGTAAAGTTACAATAAGATCTCATACTAAGTCTAAGAGATAGGAGACCCATGATTGTGGAAGTTGTTTCCTTGATTTTCTTTATTGGGAAATTAGTTTAAACCCATTCAGCTTCGAGCCCTGGATTGTAGGAACAAAATTATAGGTCCTTCCACTATTTCCTGTGGATTTTTTAATCTTTGCTGCTGAGCTGACTGAATGTTGACTTTGAGGTGGCAAGCTGCTGGAATGTAGCAAAAATGGACATGTCACCACCTTAAGATATCTATGAGCAGCTGCCAAGTGTTATATTTGATCGTGATGGAGCGTCTTCATGCTGAACTTGGACTCATCACACGCTGAATACCTGAAATATTTGCAATGTTGGTAACTTAGTGAGTAAAATGACGTTTAGCCATAGTTTTAAAAACCGGAACCAGAATCGGTGGAGGGTCCAACCGGAACCAGTAATGAACCGGTTTTTAAATTTTAACGAAAAAAATATATTTTTAAGATTTTAAATCATGTTTCCAAAGCATTAGAGAGAATTAGAGACAACATATCCAAAGTATGCTTATGAATATATCAAAATGGCACCAAGTGCAATACATATCTAGAGATCGAAACATAAATACATAATCAAGGAGGCTCTAAATGGCCTCTACAACAAAAAATAACATACTAACAAGAGTCAAGACTACAAGTCACTATCTCATTGATCAACATGATCAACGATCAATCATCACTACTGCTAGAAGTAGAAATGGCATGAGCATCCTTGCCCTCGACATCATCATCTATCTCTGACTCGGACTCGAACTCGGCCTCAGATTCATCATCATCAGGGACAACCGGTCTGGACCGAACCGACTGATTTATGACGGAACGGGCCGGTTTGGTACTGAACCGGTCGGTTCGGTACCAAACCGGCCAGTTCTGTAATAAATCCACTGACCGGTTCGAACCGGTCGGCCATCAAACCGGTCAAACTAGCCGATTCTGGTTCCTGTTCGACCAATTTTAAAACTATGCTTTTAACTATGTTTATCAACCAAAATCAGGAATTTTGAACCAAGAACAACTTTTTACCTTTATTATGCACATTATGCCATTATGCTAGTGGAAATGGTCAAAAAGGAAAAGTTTTGGTAAAAAATGAGGGTGAATGGCTTGGTTGGAATAGTAAAAAGAGAATCAAAACTGGCACTCAACAGTGATTGTGCAGTTTTGTGTGTAGTTTTGCCTCTTAACGACTCCATTCTGCTATGGAGTGTAGGGTGTAGTGAACTGTCTTTTAATCCCATGTTTAGCACAAAAGTTGCTAAATTTTTTGGAATAAAATTCCCCACTATTGTCAGACCTAAGAGTGGTAATTTGACAACCAGATTCTTTCTACTAAGTCTTTGAACTTTTGAAACTCATTAAACACATGAGATTTCAGTTTCAGAAAATACACCACATCTTCCTGTTGATATTATGGTAGCTGCGGGAGGTATTTACCTCCATGTGTAACGTGACGAGAATAGAATATTCCGGGAAGCAAGAAGTAACCCTAAAGCATTGAACATAACCCTAGAAGACAAGTCGACTCAAGGAAATAATTAATATTAAGTATTTAGTCTCCAGAATGAGAAGTCGGCCCAGACAGCTCAGGAAACAGTATAAATACAAGTAGCCAGACCTCATTTTGTACACATTGCTCAGAATTGCAGCTGGGAAGAAGTGTGCTCTGCAGGAACTGGGCTAGTGCGCAAGTCTGGGGAGCAGCTGCAGCTGGCAGCTGCCGCAATCTAGTTTCCTGGTTTAGGCTCGGACTTTCTGTTGGTTATGGTTGGACTTTCTGATCAATCTTGGTTATCCTTATGCATTAGCCGTGGTTGGCTATTGGTTTGCTTTCAGAATCATTCTCTGTCAAGGTTAAGGTGCTCGGGGGTGGCTTCGACCTATGGTTGGGTGACAATATTTCTATATTGTCTATGGTTAAACGAGCAAATCCATTATATTCTAATAGGTTATGGGCCCACACTATCTTCGGACAGTCTAACGGATGGAAGATAGATTGGGAGGATTTGCTCAATTACAATTGCAGTTGCAGCCAGTTTTTGTTGCAGTAACGAAACCCTAACCCTCTTGTTGAGGCACCTTAAGTGAAAATATTGACCTAATTTTTGGATAGCCTAGTGCGCCCTAGCCTAGCGCACCTCCTGGTATTCTCAGCAAGCCAAGACGTCAAGTTTGAGTTTTTGGTCAAAGTCAAAGGTTGACCAAGTCAAAGCAGTTGTACTTGTGACTTACTCTATGAAGTCAGAAAACAAGTTAGAAGGGGCTTCTAACTTAGCGTGGAAGACAAGGATTGACCTCATCCTTGCCAAGAATAAGGTGTTGGACATCGTGAAAAGAAAGATCATGGAACCACAATTTGAAGAAGGAAAAGAGAAGGAACCTCAAAACGTTGCAGTTATGGAGAAGTTCAAAGATAATGACATCAATGCCATGAGTATCATAGTGGACTCTATAAAAGACCACTCGATACCCTACATCTCCCATCTCGACTCATCTAAGAAGATGTGCGATGCCCTAACAAATCTCTTCTCAGTCAGAAACATTGGACAGGTAATGAATCTGAAGAATGAGCTTCGTGACATGAAAATGAATAATGATGACAACATAACATCATACTTTGTGAGAATCTCTCAGTTAAGAGATCAACTACAAGCTATTGAAGAGATCATTTCAGAGAAGGAACTGGTAAATATAGTACTCAATGGTCTTCCCAAGACATGGGATGCATTTGCTGCAAGCATGAACACAAGGAAGGAGTATCCTACATTTGAAGAACTTTGGACTTGTTGTGCACAAGAAGAATCAAGGATTAGTGCAAAAGAGAAACCCCAAAAGAAATACAATGATCAAGCCTTCATAGCAAGGTTCAAGAATTTCATAAATAAAAGGAAGTTTGGCTCAAGGAAGAAGCCAAATCAAGAGAAAGATATGTCAAAAATACAATGCTACAACTGCCGAAAATATGGTCACTACAAGAATCATTGTCCCGAGCTAAAGAAAAGGAAGGAAACACATGAAGCATCAGTTGCCGAAGAAAGGGAACCCTCAAAGAAGACCAAGCAGGATAAAACAGATTTCTTCTTCTAAGACAAGGTAACAATATTCTTCATAGTTCTTGTACATACCATGTTTACATAGTTTCTGTACAGATCTTGCATATCTATTTCTTAGAATATAAGATGTTCAAAGAGAAACAATACCTATGGAAGAATAACAAGATAAGGATWGATATCACGATGACTCTAAGACAAGCAATACAYATGGAAAGATGAAGTACATTGACAATCCTTGGTAACAATTCCTGTGGAAGCTATTACAACTGYTGAAATCAGAATCAAACTTGAAGAAACCTAAAAGAAGYAAAAACCAAAAGAAGTCAACAATCAAAAGGAAAAAGACTTGTGACACTTTGCAGAAGGCAATAAGGATGCAGAYARAAKCGTGGACTCTCTTAGATGSAGGGAGCCAATTATAGAATTCCAAAAGAASARCATGCATTCATGCATGAAGCAAGGATTAGGAGGGAGCTAATCCTAAATAATATGATCCATTSAAGATTATGAAGTATCTATYCATGTTCCCATCAATGGTAGCAACCATGAAAAGCAACACRTGTTCMGTTTGACTTTAGAAGAAGTCTTCTTCRAAAAGAAGCCTTAAAGTATCACTGGTTGTCCATCCACATCCATGATCCTATGATGAAAGGAAGAAAGTTGGAAACTTCAGGGCATGGAATCTATAGAAAACTCCATGGAYYCAAGAGCTAAAGAAAAACATGAAGAAGAACATGAAGATTCCAAGAGAGAAAGAAAAGCCAGAACAACCAGTCATTATATCGAGAATCACAAGACTACCAGCTTGATCTGAACCCTCTAGAAGCAATCAAGCAGAAGAAATGAAAGGTGTGATGAAGAACAGTGTATGGAAGACTTATGAATGAAATCATTGCAAGATCCAGAACTAAAGGTTATCCCAGATGGAGGGAGAGGACCATGATGATAGCTTGTTCCAGACATACCTCTACATGAGCCATTATATCTTCTGCAATACCCATGGGTTGGAGTTTACATCAGATGAATGTAAGGAATGTTCTCCTCAACAGAGTAATTAAACAAGAAGCGTATGTAGAGCAACCTCAAGGTTTTGAGGTATACCAGAAAGAGACTCTTGTATGCAAATAGAAGAAGATCTTGTATGGATTCAAACAACTTGGTGCAGAGCCTCCAATGCACAGTAGAAGCGTGGTCAAAACTTTCTATAACAGAGATATCGTATCATAATGGTTACTCAGAAGTCCAGGATGATGGTTTGCTAATCCATGACAAACTCTCATGATGATAGAAGAAGTACCACTTGGATATGTTCCAGTTTGAGCCTTGCCATGATGTTATGAGCTAGCAGGAAACAAAAGAGTTGAATCCAACTATGATATACTATAATGAACTTAGTTGTATGAAGCCTTAAGAGAAAACCAGTGTTCCAGAAAGACCGAAGTACATTGAAATCGAGCATTACATTCTCCGTGATGAAGTCCAGAAAAGAGAAGCGATTCTCCAATATCTATCTCTACAGATGAGCAGATAGCAGACATTCTGGTAAAGCCTCTATCCAAGATGAAAGAGTTTGCGTACTCAAGAAACAAGCTGAAGCTTGTGGAGATGACTTCCTTATTAAAAAGGGAAGAGATGACTCCCAGGTTGGGAGGGAGCATTGATGTGTTATTGATTTATGGACAATCATTTTTCAGTTCGAAAAATGGTCCAGGATGAGCAGTTCCTTTCCAATTCGGAAATTGGTTCAAGATTTCTGATGGATAGGCATTTTCCAGTTCGGAAAATGGTCCAAATCGAACGGTCATTTTCGTAATGAAAATGGTTCGATGGATTGTTGATGTACCATAGACAGTGATTCCCCTTGTGGCCAGTGTGGGGGAATGGTCTAGGACAGTCTCTCTTCTTGGCAGTCACTCTCAGTAGTGGTCAAGAAGACTGGTCTGCCTCGTCGGACAATCATTCTTTCAAAGCTCGCAGTTGTGAGCAATTTCGAAGAATGGTCCGTTTTGGAGGTTGGTGCAAGACAGTCATTTCCTTAGGAAATGGTCCAGACAGTCATTCTCTCCATGTTGCACTTTGTTTAGTGCCGGAGGAATGGCCTAGATAGGTGAATGGTCCAGGTTCAACAATCAGGGACATGCATTCTCTAGGGCAGACTCATTCTCTCCAAGTTGCACTTTGTTTAGTGCCAGAGGAATGGACCAGATAGGTGAATGGTCCAGGCTCAGAAATCAGGACAGTTATTCTTCTATGCTTGAGAAGAATAGTCCAGTAGCTCATCATTGATGTTTTACCTTCTAAGGGAAGATGCTCTTCCAGATCTCACAGATGTGAGTGGAAGAATGGCCCAGATGATTCAATTTATATCATGATATTGTTTTTCTGTGCAATTTGATATCAGATGATATGATTGCTATGGAGACTGTATGTCTCTGGACAATAGATGTATGCTACTGTGGTGGATGTGTTCCACTGGTTGTGACTATGTGTCACTGATTAAGTAGTTGTGTGCTACTTGGTGTGGTAGTGTACCACTGGATTGTAGTTGTGTATTACTATGGATAGACACAGTTGTGTTCTATTGAATGACATTGTTCTGATTACCTTGTAGGCTATCAATAGTGTTGAAAATGATTATCAGCTAGATGGATGATCAATGTACTGATGGACAGACATTCTCCAGACCGAAAATGGTCAAGGACATTTATTCTTGTAGGACATATGCCCAGATTAGAAGAATGGTTTTTGTATCACTCCTTGGAAAGAGTGACTTATTCAACATCATGTCTGATTACTCAGATGGAGTATGGTTTCGAGAGATGATGCAGTTGATGTTGTCAGATGACCCTGATAGTGATGTTGGTGCTCGTGATCTAATCATGAGATACTTTGTACGACTATGATGATGCTACTGGTTCAATGGTATGTTTGTGCTCAAGACCGTTGCCTTCAATACCTCCCTAGCTAGGAGGGAGTGTTGATATTATGGTAGCTGCGGGAGGTATTTACCTCCACGTGTAACCTTGACGAGAATAGAATATTTCGGGAAGCAAGAAGTAACCCTAAAGCATTGAACATAACCCTAGAAGACAAGTTGGCTCAAGGAAATAATTAATATTAAGTATTTAGTCTCCAGAATGAGAAGTCGGCCCAGACAGCTTAGGAAACAGTATAAATACAAGTAGCTAGACCTCATTTTGTACACACTGCTTAGAATTGCAGCTGGGAAGAAGTGCGCACTACAGGAACTGGGCTAGTGCACAAGTCTGGGGAGTAGCTGTAGCTGGCAGCTGCCACAATCTGGTTTCCTGGTTTAGGCTTAGACTTTCTGTTGGTTATGGTTGGACTTTCTGATCAGTCTTGGTTATCCTTATGCATTAGCCGTGGTTGGCTATTGGTTTGCTTCCGGAATCATTCTTTGTCAAGGTTAAGGTGCTCGGGGGTGGCTTCGGCCTATGGTTGGGTGACAATATTGCTATATTGTCTATGGTTAAACGAGCACATCCATTATATTCTAACACTTCCTATTGTAGTTGTCAACAAAAGAAGGAAATACTTGGCATCGGTGACAGATGCCATGTTCATTGGTCCACAAATGTCTGCATGAACCAACTGAAGGACTCTCTTCTCTCTCTAAGCTTGTCCTTCATCAAATGGTGCCCTATGTTGCTTCCTTGCCTCTGCACGCACCTTGAATTTGATATTGAATATCAGGAAGTCCATCTACCAGATTCTCTTGAGCCAACTAAGAGGTAGGTCAAGTTAAGGTCCCCATATCGCTGATGCCAAAGTATAGTGATGTTTGATGCACTCTTGGCTGCCATTGCATGCTCCTTGACCTGTCCAATATCAACCAATCTGAACATTCCATGATCCTCCACACCAAGAGCAATAGTCTTCTAGGTTGCTTGGTCAACTATATAGCATTTGTGATTGCTGAAATTAACATTTAGATGGAAGTAGTGCCTCATAATCTGACTTAATGAAAGCAGATTAAGCTCCATACCTGGTGTTGGAGCCGCCTTTGTTTTTTTAGCTCGTTTTGAATTTTATTTCTTAATGCTCGAAATTGAAAGTTGGTTTTCATATTTTCCTTTATTTTTTCCAAAATCTCGGAAGTCTCATCACGCGAGCGACGACAGTTATCATACTCTCAAGGCGAGTTATACTTTTCGTTCAAATGATTTTTCCCCTTTCTTACCTCGGGATTTCATATGTCGGGTGTTATAGATCACATAGTTCACAAGTCCCGAAGAGCGAAACGGCGAAATAACCTTAAAGTTTTACCCAGGTCAGTAGCGAGAGTAAAGATTTTCTAAACTACGGTTAAGCATCATCGGGATTTCGTGTCTCGGCGTTTACTAACTCCAAAGTCTTACCGTCGTAATCCCGATAGCCGAAACCATGAGACTCTTGTTTTAAGTAACCCAGGTTAGTGTTAAAGGTAAAAAGTTCAGCCTTGGTTAAACTCAGTTGGAAATTCGCAACTCGGCATACCAACCTCCCGGAAGCTATACCTTCGAAGCTCTGAGTCGCGAAGTCGCGATCTCGGGATTTCGCAACTCGGTATACGAACCTCCCGGAAGCTATACCTTCGAAGCTCCGAGTCGCGAAATCGCGATATAAATAACCACGATATTTTTTTTAAAAACATGATTAATTAAACACTTAATCCTGGTTACATTTTTATTTAACCAAAGCTAATTATCGCAATCTCGGGTTTTAGAGGTTGGAACGGTTAGAGTGAAAACTCTCGATGTAGCGAGTACCGAAAGATTAATTAACGTTGATAAAACCTGATTAATTGAGCTAAGCCAGTATTTCCTGTGATTTGATGCATGCACAGTCTACGAGGCAGTCTTAATTTTTCCTTGCGCCAACTTGCATTTCGAACTGTCAAAATTTATGGCATTAATTAGAAACAAGGCGAATCGACAAGTAAGGATTGGGTTTTTATTGCTAAATTATATTTAAGAATGATTTGACCGTTCTGTTCCTGAAAAGTACCGAGTTTTAAATGGTTGAATATATAGATCTGTTATTTGTTATCGCAAATTCATTTCTATATTACACAGAGCAAACTTTTCTCAGCGAACTAATTTCTGTATGTATACATATTTTTATCGCAGAAGAGCTAAAGCAAGATCCCCCGCCATGGCCCCGCGAAAAGCATCTAAAGCCACTGCTGAGGTTTCAGGACAAGGTTCAGACAACGTTTCTGATACTTCACCTCGAAGTGTCGACTCTATTAGGACCTGGTCACATATTCTTGAGGTTCTACAGTCTGATTTGGTAGATATTTCGGATGATTCCAGTGGAAATGAAAAAGACGACCTGATCACCAAATATAAGATCGTCGTCCAGTTAGAAATGCATAAAGTGGCGGCTAGACCACGTCTGCTCCCTTATTACGATATGGTTCGGTGGGCATTAGACCATATCGATATACCAACCAGAACCATCATCAATGAGCAGAGGGTCACCATTGGGACTTTCGGAGCCGAACAATTGCAGGCTATGTATAAGTTGCCAGCCGTGTCGAACTTTGTTTACAATGCCGAATTCCTGGAGAATTTTAAACAGAAGGAATGCGAGCAATACGACAAGACTATGTCTAGTTTAATCAAAGACTAGGTTTCACACCCTGTGAAGTTCAGGGCAGACAGTAACGGTATATATTCAATAGCCTCTCTAGAACCACAATTCAAATATATCGCTATGATGACCTGCAGATTATATGGTAGGGAGGACACCACACATTTTTTCCTTCAGTGGGTGCCTCTAATTCACACAGTCGCCGAAGGCTGTTCCTTTGACTGGGCTAAAATGCTCTCTGATAGTTTGACCAGTCGAGTTACAGAGTATCGAGCGCAGAGGGAGAGCGGAAAGATTGCTTCATTCTTTATGTCCGCGTATATCATGGACGCCGTGTGTTTTCTCACACCTTTTCCCTTGATGAGTTCGAGCTGGACTCCATCGGAGGCTGAACCCATCCACGTCTACCATTCAAAGCTGTGGGAAGACAAAGCCTCAGATTTTGTGTATGAAATTTTTAACTAGGTAATGGTACCGCTGCATGTCACTATCTTCGGCCACCCGCCACCCAGGATCTCAGACAGTATCACGGTAAACCTGAGCAATATAGCCGACTGGTACGTGGAAGCGGAATTTTCATATCTCAGGGTTTTCGGTGTTTCTGTTCCTCCGAATGCCCTACCATTATTCATACCCAATAGGCTGGCTTGCCGTGAGGTTGCCAGACAAATTGTAATCGGTGGCATAAGCAAGGAGCTTAAGGGATACTCTAAGAAGGTATGGCCACCTTTTCCTATTCATCTACATTCTTATTCTTTGTTAGATTTCGGGCATGCTAAAGCTGAGGCGGCAGCCCTGGAAGACCTGAAATTGGTTCATGTTGAATTCAAAAAGCACGATCCACAGAGGGTCGTAAGTAATCACTTGGCCAATTGTGGGCTAAAAAGGTTTGAACATGAAAATTCACCCTCGGATGACATTTTCCGAGGCGTGAGATCTTATGCCGGGGTGTCGGCTCGGATACAAGCCCTGGCTCCTGAAGAAAGGGCTGATGTTTTGAAATTCCAAGAACATCGGCGGAGTTGTCTTCCCCTAGTATTGCGGGGCGAAAATCCAATAACAGTAGAGGTGCAGCAAAAAGGAGCCGAAGGCTCAAAAGATTCAGCATCCAGAAAAGAAGAACACCAGGACGGGGAGGAGCAAACTAAGAGTCCGAAACCGGAAATAAAAACTCCCGATCCACCGAAGAAGCAGACTCCATTTGCCACTCCAGGCCAGTCAGCTAAGCAAATCGGAGATCCCATCACCTCCATTACTCCCTTACAGTCAACTCAAGGGAACATAGACGCAGGGTGGATTTTTAACGAAGAATTGAGACCTGTAAGGATGGAAGAGCTTCCGCCAAATGAGTTCTTTTTTGATAAAAAGAGAAAAGCGGTGGTGAAAAGAGAATTCTATCAAGAAGAGGGATCAACAGCCAAGAAGTTCAAGGTGTTGACTGACGGGAAAGACAAGGAGAAAGAAGAGTTTGCGACAGAAATAGCCGGGACATTAGGGGCGTATGCTATGGCAAACCAATTTTCAGTCGGGGTTTTGAAAAATCAGCTGAAGCGAAAAAATCGCCTCATCAAAACCTTAGAAGCTAGACTAGCCACAACAGAGGAGGCTGCCCAGGACCAGGCAAGCACAAGAATAGAACAAGCAAGAATGGCCGACAAAAAGGAAATTGAGCTGCTCAAAGCTAAGCTCGAGCAAGTAGAGCTAGTAGCTCAGACCAGTCAGATACAGGTGGGCCAGCAAAAAGACTTGATTGAGCAGTTGCAGGTTAGATTAGAGTTAGCTGAAAGCCAAGTTATAAACATCGGGATATTCCAGTCTCAGGCTATGGAGATTCGGAGCAGAGTTTCTACAGCCCAGCGAAGTTTACTTGCCAAGATAGAGACGATTCGGGAAAATTGCCTACTTATTGATCAAGTATCATAAAACTTATCTGTCAGAGAGAGAGAATTTGCAGCAGCTCGGGTCGCATTTCAAGAAGCTGTAATAGCTACAACAAACAAAGAATCGGGAAAAAGTTCGAAGTTTTCCATTTCGAAATAGACCTGAGGTAATATTTTGTTGAAAGAATGGGAATGCAGCATCTTAGAAGGCAAATTGCAAGCTAAGAAGATAAGGAAATCCTGTGAAGAGGCTTTCGATTCCATAGACGGAAATTTGTTGGGCATTGATAGCGAGAGTAATGCTGAGACGTTGAGCCAAATGGATATGGCGAAACTCTTGCTTGATATAAATGAAAAAGAAGAAAGAGATTCGGCCGAAATCTCACAAGTAACTATGGCAGACATAGTTCAAATAGATAAATGTATGATTAAACCAAGTGTGCAATTGTGCGCTATTGACATCCTAGACCGACAGATGGAAGAAAGGTTGCCGCAATTAGTCCAAGATTGTTACTCTTTTGAGGCCAATTGTCAAGCGGAACCTTCAAGGTTGATATCTCGGCTGGTGGAAAGATGTGTCACTTGTATTGAGCATGCGAGAGGGCAAGCTTCTGGTACCAAATAAAGACAGAGAAAGAAATAAAACGATTGATCTTCTTCTTGTTGTAACTGAAAATCCTGGAACGATTGAGATTCCATCATATGTAAATCTGTATAAATATACAATAGAAGGAAGGAACAAAGGGCTGGACCTTTTTGGGTCGATTGTAATAGAGATTTTCTATCTTGAGAGTTAATATAAAGCAAATCCGAAGATTCTCAATTCCGTTACGACTGTGTTATGAGTTTGTTTCCTTGTATCTCATATTTCATTTCATTTCATATATGTATCTGATGAATGCTTTGCTATAATTTAGTACAACCTCTACTATAGTGAATGAATTCTAGTTTTTTATATTGTTTACTGTTTTTCCTCTGTACCAGCTATCAGCAGGTATAAGACCAGTCAACACTTTAGATTTCTATATATATTTTATGCTTCATCGGGTTATTTCTTTACCTCTTTCTTCTTCTGTTTATAAGTGATATTCTCGCTTGATAGGAGCCTTACATGATAGACAGCTTAATGTTTTCTCCCACTTCATACATCTCTATTAAAATATAACTCAGTTACGGGAAAGGGCCTTTGGTTTGCACCCTATTTTCACTTCTGGAACTATAAACTCTCCTTTATACGACCGAAATTGAGACAACACCTAAAATTCCTCTGAGATTTTCTTATCATTTTGTTCCTCTATGACTGTCCCTGTAACAAGACAGCCTAATATTGAACCCGGACTATCAGATCAAACACATATTGCCTTAAATCTTTTTATACTATTCTTAAAACAACCACTACTCGGGTTGAACTCGAACGTTCATGGGCAGCGATTGAAAGGGATATAAACATCCAGGAATAGTTGGAAGCTAGACAACGCCAACCCAGAAATCATCCCTAGCTTCCCTTGCCGAAGGTTGACATTTCTTCATTTTTTACCCCTTACTCACTTTCGGATGTCTAGACACTGTACTTCCAAGCCTTAAGTACAGACTCTGGAACAACATCTTCTTGGCGCCGTTGCCGGGGAGCGAAGTTACGAAATCTTTTCCCTAGGAAAACGACATTTTTTCGTTGAAAGTGCCACCCTTTGATAGTGAACAAAGAGTGCACACCTTTTAAAGGCTTTCCAATCTTTCACTTGGCGACTCCACGATTAATAAGCTGGCATTCGGACGAAGGAATACCAGGCAAAACCCGGATGGTAAACAGACCACACCTGTTACCGATCCTGAGAAGATTTTAAAGACGAGAGGCTCTCTTAAGCCGACCCCTGCAGTCTATCAGCTTAAATACCCACAACTGAAGACCAAGAGTTCTTCTAAACCTTCAACTTCACGCAGCCCTCTTTTCGACACTAAGGATCTAACATCAAACTGCTCCGAAGTTAGAAGCGAAACTCGTCCGATAACCTCTGTAGTACACAAAGGAAAAGGTCCTGTAGAAAATTCATCTGATGTCGATATATCGTCGACCCTTCAGTTAAATTTCGCACATTAACAAGTTGTATAACAAAATCCCAGCCAAGGTTAAACCATCCCAACCCGCAGCCAAAGTAACTTTCGCAGGGGCTTTCGAACCAGATTTTGCACTTCTTTTACGAGAAAGAAGGGGAGCTACTCTAAACTGAATGCAAGATGACGCTGTAGAAATTGAGTCAAATATGATGGCTTCTGGTAAGTTAAAAGCTAAAGTAGAAACGGGAAACCGAGAAACTAGACGCTTTAGAGAACAAGCAGGGCCGTCAGGGTCTAATAGATACACAGATGACAAAGTAGACGATATGGCCAGGGTAATTAAGGAACTGTCTAATAAGATATCCAGAATGGAGCTAGAACAGGCTAAAGCCGATTCTTTCGCCAAAAAGGATTTGAAGAGGAATCCCAATCCCTTAAACC
Source organism: Picea engelmannii (assembly GCA_009831015.1). Taxonomy (NCBI): domain Eukaryota; kingdom Viridiplantae; phylum Streptophyta; class Pinopsida; order Pinales; family Pinaceae; genus Picea; species Picea engelmannii. Next base: position 41,913 of record ML850977.1, read on the forward strand.
AACAAAGACAGATAAAAAATGAAGATCAGAAAATACAAACTCCCCTAAAGAACGAAAATTTTATAGGAGCGAATGATCTCCAAGATTTCGGAGATTTAGACGATGATGTCACGAACTTGGGTGATGACTACACACAACCTTATCTGACTAAGGAGGATTACGAAAAATCTTTAAACACTCAACAATCGTCTGTTAAGGATGAAGAAAGAGATCATACTGACCTGTGTAGCTATCAAGAAGAAACCGATATGATAATGGCTAAGGTCCAACCTAAGTACAACTTGAGATCTAAGAGTAAGCCCATTTCAACTACTCAACCTAAGAAAATTCTCCCAAGAGGTCATACTTATGAGCCTACTCCGGAAAAAACCCTGTTACCTAACAACAAAGCAAAAGTAGTAAACACACAAGAACCCGAAGTGGGAAAAGTTGAGACCCAAACACAAGGAACCGAAATAGCTAATGCAATTACACCTTCAACCAAGATCATGAGTAATAAAGCGGTCCAAACAAATAAGTTGGAAAAGAAGGGTTTGGAAGTCCCAACTAGAGAAACAAACAAGGTGAGCGGAGTTTTCAGTTTCGAAAACGAGATAAATAAAATTAAGATACCAATTCCTCTAGTAGAGTTAGCGAAAAACCTAGTTTATCGAAAGCAGATTACCAAAGTGATAGGTGTCTCAGAGCTAGAAAGCCAATCTGATGTTTTGAACCTGGAAGATGATAAACCCAACATCACTTTTGGTTCACATTTTGAAGGAGCCAAAGACACTGTTGCTCCCTTTTATATCACCTTAAATGTATACGATCAACTGCTACATAATTGCATGCTAGACTCCGGAGCCTCCCATAACGTGATGCCTAAAATTATTATGGACAAATTGGGTCTCCAGATCACCAGACCTTACAGAGATTTTTACTCATTTGATTCGAGAAGAGTTAAGTGTATGGGAATGATAAAGGATTTAGTTAAGAGTATCTTGATGGACGTGGTTATTGTTGATATTCCCCCCAAGTACGGCTACTGTTGTCTAGGTCATGGGGAGCCAAGTTGGGGGGTTCTCTTCAACTGGATATGACGTTCGCCACAATTCCTGTGTTTGGTGGGCAATTTACTTGATTGTGCAGGGAGATGAGGTTAGCATATACAGTAAGCGACCCTCAAAATCCGAACAATTTCCCTATTTACATTGCAAATCAAGATTTAGGAAATTGTATCTTATCTTTTGACGACGGTTTAGATGGTTGCACAGAAGAAAACGATATAGAGCATGAAGAGTCAGGTTACATGACTGAGGATATGTGTAGCACCGGTATTTGGAAAATGTTTTTTGACGGTGCCTCGTCTTGTGAAGGGGTTGGTGCAGGAGTGCTCTTTGTGGCACCTGAAGAAAAGTTCGTTGACCCTTTTTCTTACAAACTACAATGGGATATAGATTATACTAACAATGTATGTGAATATGAAGCCTTGGTCTTAGGATTAGAGGCTGCCAGGAGGCTAAAAATAAAAAACCTAGAGGTATACAGAGATGCGGAGTTGATAGTCAAACAAGTAAATAGGCAATACCAAGCCAAGCATCCCAGGTCAAGATCATACAGAAATTGTGCCTGGGATCTGATGGAAAAATTTTTCTCGTTTGTGAATGTCCACTTCATCCCACGCACAGAAAACTTACAGGCTAATGCATTAGCTAAAGCAGCTTCAACTTTCACTCCTCCTACAACCTTTAAATTGAAGTATCACATAGAGATAAGACACAGACCATCTATACTGGATAATATCCAGCATTGGTAGTTTTTTGAGGATGATGAACAAATTAAGAAGTTTCTTGAAGCAGTAGGTGAATTTTCCGAAACTCACGCAGATCAAGAAAATCAGAATGACCAAATATGGATCATGCAAGAAGGGGAGAACCCTCAAACTTTCCAAGACAAAATCGCAAATCATCGCATGTTGGTCCTAAAAAATAACCAGATTCCGAAAGGATTGATCCCTCTGGAAAGACTGTTTGATCAAAACGACATACCTCTAAAATCAACCTTACAACCCCAACCAGAAGAGGTTGAGGAATGTGACATAGGAACCAAAGAAGAGTCTAGGATGGTTAAGATATCTAAACTCCTTCCCCCTGAAATAAAAGGCAAGTATAAGGACCTACTCAGACAATTTAAAGACGTTTTCGCCTGGTCTTACGACGAGTTAAGAACATACGACACTACCGTGATCGATCACAAGATACCTCTAAAGCTTGGGGTCAAACCCTTTAGACAAAAGCTTAGGCAGATCAACCCCATTTTATTGCCTGTGGTCGAGAGAGAAGTGAAGAAGCTTTTAGAGGCGAAAATTATAGTACCTCTGAGATATTCTGACTGGGTGGAAAACCTGGTCCCGGTCAGAAAAAAAGAGTGGGAAAATTAGACTGTGCGTGGATTTCAAAAATCTAAATAAGTCCTCTCTTAAAGACAACTATCCGTTGCTTAAAATGGATCACGTGCTAGAAAGGGTAGTTGGGGTGAACAAAATGTCTATGATTGACGGTTTCTCTGGATATAATCAAATTGCCATGAATGAACAAGATAAAGAAAAAACAGCTTTTACTACCCCATGGGGTACATTCATGTATGATAAAATGCCTTTCGGCTTGATGAATGCAGGAGCCACGTTCCAACGCGCTATAGACATCGCTTTCATCGGAGAGGGATAAGTTCGTAGTCATCTATCTCGATGATTTAACGGTTTTCTCCAAATCCGACGAAGAGCATTTGATACATCTTAAGCAAACATTCGAAAAATGCCGCAGGTGTGGTCTGTCCTTAAATCCCAAGAAATCACACTTCGCCATGCAAGAAGGTAAACTTTTGGGTCATATTGTATCTAAGGATGGAATTAAGATTGATCCTAAGAGGGTTGAAGCGATAGACACTATAAACATTCCTAGAAATGTAAAAGAAATTCAATCTTT
>ML850978.1:13966-38164 GCA_009831015.1 Picea engelmannii
AATTGGGTTTATCATATATATAATTGAATGATTCTTAGGAGGAATGATTCTTGGGAGGAATGAGTCTTATGGGTTTATCTCGGGTGCTTGGGAGGAATGATTCTTATCCTTTCCACCCAGATTCAATTCCCGTGTGGTTGATTGATTTGGGAAAGGTCAATAGATATTTATAAGTTGTTGGTTTTTTTTTTTATTTGGGCAAAGGTTAATAGATATCTATAAGCTGATGGTTTTCCCGGATGGGTTTCGAAGGTAAATATTTCATTTATTGTTGATGTTGGAATATATTTTTTCCCAAGGTAATCCATTACAGTGCAACAAACACTTGAAGTGGGCATATTAAAATATGTAGATAATATGGATTCAAAAGCTAAAATTCACTATACATATATAGAGATAGGCAGTTTTTAAAAAATGGCACTAAACAAAGACTTCAGTTGTGAAAGTTATGCCCTTAAAAAAGACAAAAGGTAACCAAAGTGCCACATGGCAAGTAGAAGTTGGCCCACATGGTGATGAATACAAAATGAGGTTGCCGAGTAAAAAACAATCCTCAACAATTTAATAAAGTTGTGAGATAATTCAAAGTTGCATAAAAAAATTCAAAGAGTAACTTAAAAAATAGAAAGACTTGAACTCAAGGCCTCTCATAAATAAAACAACTTTCAACCAAGTGAGTTAGTAATTAATATATAGCAAATTTGATGGAGGAGGGGGATTTTTTCTTTTACTTTTATTTTTACTCTTTTCCTCGAAGTATGTTCCTACCCCCAAAACCCTTGTTTTTTTGTACAAAAAACTTCAACATGGTCGAACACAAAAAACAAGTGAAATTTTCAAATAAATATATTCTGAAACTTTACAATAATGGGATTAGATTTCGGTTAGCTTTCCTATAAAATGCAAGTACTTTTTATGTTTCTCATTTGTCGAACTACCATAAAGTGAAAAGACAAGAGCAAGAGAAAACAATTTCCTCTATGTTTATGATTTGTTGGTATCACACAAAGCACATGACAAAGAGCATACATAGAACACAAAGAGTAGTAAATCGAAATAAAAACATTAAAAACAAAATATTAACTCAAAATTGTTTGAAATTACATGACTCCATATTTGAAAAAAATAATTGTATCTTGGGAAAACATAAACCTTTTCGAGTGAAACGAAAAGAAATGCTCTAGACACAATGGAACAGTTTTCTCATCCCATAAATGAAAAGAAATAACAAAACCCATAAATGCGACAACATAGGTTCAAGATCTTGATAAAAAACACGAGCGGTCTTCAGATAGAATATGATCCCATGCTCAACAAAACATCGTATCTCCACACATGATGAACACCCTAAGCAACCACTCAAACAAATAGATCAAAGATAATTACACCAATGTTTTTATGTGGTTAAAACCCTCTAAGAGGGAAACAATGCATGGCCCCACCAACATGGCCCCAACCAACATGGCCCCAACCAACATGGCTACTTGAGACAATATATTAATGCAAAAGAAAAATTTGTACATAAAAGTTTCTCACAATTGATTTTCAAAAAATAACCCTCGATGGTCGTTAAATAGATACCATGGAACAATTAGATGCTAAGACAAAAATAAATAGTTGTTACTATCAAGGAGAATATGAGTCGTCATATCGCTCTATGTCTAGAACATATCATAATTGTTGGATTACATAACCACAAATGCATACTAAAGAAACCCACTGAAGAAACACATTTTTATCTAAAGACACATTAAACCAAATTGATCTTAACTAAATCCTAAGTGTTTAAATATCCTAACTTTAACTTGGAATCATAATAGAACAAAGGGTCATGGAATTAAACAACATGATTACCAATGTTGACTAGTGGTTGCTTGGAAAGTGTCTCTCAATGTATGGACAACATGTCTATCTGAATATTTGAAGGTTGAAGTACACAATCATAAAGAATTGTTGTAGGAAAATAAATTATCCAGTGTCACATGATTCATATAATAGAAGTGACTCATAATGACCACATTATGGTTTTGATCATGGAAAACATGTTATATTCATATTCATATTTATTTCTATTGAAATGGGGTACCGCACCTTTTTGGTAAACAACCAGAAAAAATGGAATGGATGTCCATCTAGAAAACCACCCAATGCAAAAAACATAGCCCTACAAGCCAATTTCATTGTGTTCACCGTGCCAATTCTGAGAGATACATTCTTCATAAATATGTTTCAACATCATGGATACCATGCAACTCCTCCTAGGAAACCATTGCTCAATTCAAATTTTATTAACAAGATAACACTAGTGTCTCAATGTTGTGAACGAGTCTGAGAATGTTCTACTATTCCTTGGTGTATCTCAATTGATATGTAGAAAAAGTGAAACAACATTGCAAACACATAAACCTTTGAGTTCATAGTAGAATATTTGTAGTCATAAAAAATAAAACCTATAATGTATGAGATCTACTTCTTGTAATTCAAACTCTTCTTGTGTAAATCATTTGATGTGACCATGTAAAACTTTGCCTAACTTTTTCACCTTTTGTTCTTTGGTGACTATAATGTAGGATGAGAGGCATAGAGGAAAAAAGTTTTATTATGTTGGCAAGCCATGTTAACCAGATAAATAAAGGGTGGAAATGTTTAAAATGAATGCTTCTCAAATCAACATGGGGATTAGTAAATCCACTTGTAACAAGAGGTGCAAGGTATAAATAAAAATTAAAAATGGCATAGTGCTTTGCAAATAGAGGAAAACAATGTGCACTAAATAATATATATTCTAAATGTATTCTATGCATATAGAAGAAAAAAAGATATACCAGATGGTATTAGAGTCTATGATAGTACAAGTTGTCATGATTATGTTACACATTCAAAATGTCACAATTTATATTTAAAGAAAGACAAACAATTGGCCTGAGCCATTTCAAAAGGGAAAATTCCCTAGGTTTGACCATCTCAGCACGATGTTGGGGAAAGCAAAGGTGCTTCAAGAATAAACACAAATGGCCAACACTCAATTGATGATTCAATGCTTACTTAAACTAGTTGCAAAACAAAGAAAAAAAAAATCTTCCAATGATGAAGCAAGTCAACACTCCCTCTGGAAGTACAATGATTACATGTAAGTCTACAAGATAGGTGAACATGAGACCGAAGCTTATGCAATTACAACAATATACACTTTACCCAAATAATATCCTAACCATAAAACTAAAGATTATAATATTTTAAAATTAACAATATTCCAACAACAAAAGATATACCATTGTCTATTTCTCAATACCTAAAGAACAAAAATAAGCTTATCATTTAAGGAATCACATGTTTCATTATCAAGTTTTCAACCTTTAAATGCATGTCCTGAATGAGAAGGGTTTCTTTCCCTAATTGTAGATGTTGTAATTGTGAACAATATTAACAAGAAGAGCACTATTAAACATAAAATATCTGTATAATGCACAATTGCAACAAATGGTGCATGCAAGCACAGTACCAAACTAGGGCTTAAATAGTCTGAAAATTTTGCATATCATTAATACTACCAAATCATCCCAGGTTTATACTATTTGCAAACAATGTAGCATAACAAAAGGGTTACAATGACTAAAGAAACTATGAAAATAAAGGAAAAACAAAATCCAATTAGAACATAAGAAATTTACACCACACCTAGTCTCACAAATATAAACTCAATAGTATAATTGTGTGTAGAGATCATAAACCACTACCAAAATAGGAAATTCAATGGTTTCTATTTTTAAAAAGTTGAACAAGATATATTTGTAAAGCTTACCTCCAGTGAAATTTAACCCCACTAAAAAGTGAAGCATGGATTTTGTCTTCACAAATCTTGGTGTAATTCTCAACCACAATGCTACTTTCAACAATCATCATCGCAAGTGCCATGGGTGCAACAAAAAAAAACACAATTCCTAATCCAACCTTGAACCCAAAGAAGACAACTCCAAGTAGAAGACAACTTAGTTTTTTTAGAGCTATCTTTTAAAGCTAAGCAAAGGAAAATTGTAGGGATTTACACCTTCAACGAAAATCAACCCATCTAATTAAGAAACCATCCAAAGCATATATGTAGAGATTGATGCAATTTGTATCCACAAAGCCACCTCCAAGCCACCCACACATAACTCCAAAAAGACAATGCTAAAGAAAATAGCCTTAGAATACCACAATGCACTTTCAAGACGAACACCTAACCCAATACAAAGAGCATAACACTTCAGACATAAGAAACATATCCTTCAAGATCTCAGAGGCTTCACAATAGAGACCTCCTACAATTTTTTTCAAAATATCAGTGCAAATGCAATAAGCCCATGATGCAAAGAGAAAAATAGAACAAACATAGAGGCAAAGAGAACAAAACCAACAACATAGAGATAACACAACCATGAGAACCCTTCGTTGAAAATCGCCAAAAAATTGACAAACTAAGGGTGCAGGGATAGAAATTAATAAAACTGCCAACCCAAAATTCCAAAACACAACAAAGAAAATTTGTTCAATGCAATCAAAGACCACACACACATAGTTTTCTATTGCACATCTTATAATTTTTTTTTCACATCCTCCCTCTGTGACCTCAAGGACCTTATAAAATCATATCTAAAACACAGATAAAATCAAGGTGTATAAATGAAGAAAACAAAACCCTCAAGGGAGAAAGAACACAACCACAGAACCCTCCCATGCAAAATTGATGGCTAATACCACCAACTTCAACCCACAATCATATAGTTTTCAACATTGTCGCAGTCAATATTCATATTGCTTTTCTAGCCTTGGATCAACACAAATAGGCACTTAAATTTTTCCTTTTCCTACAACACTAAATTTCACTCTGTCATAGATAAATTTGCATGGAATTATCACTATGCATATATACCTATGTGCAAAATCATCACTGAACAATGTTGACGAAATTTGTCTTAGAAATTTCTGTGCAAAATTTAGTAACCAATGTGGGTGTGTTGCAGGTCACTCTACATGCAATATCCTACAACAATATTAACTTGTCATGGATCCTTACATGGTCTTCCACTGCACCAAATCGTGTCTGTCTATTCTTGCGAAGACAAATACTCAGGAAATATTCTTTCAAACAAAAGTTTATAACTTAGTTGAGATTAATTTCCCACAGTCTTCCTGCAATCACATAAACTTGTCACTCTACCAAGATAACTTATACATATAATTTAACAATCCAAACACAGAGTGCGACAACACCACACACTATGTTCTTTCTTAATATCAATGCATGAGTAAATTTACACGGGAAAACTCATTCCTTCTTGGTCTCTTCGACCCGTGCGATCCACACTTTTACATATTCAATGTCACACACTTACTAACCTATGCCTAGTACAAAGAATTCAATATATCTTGAGCCCTTGGATAGTTCACAAAAAATGAATCCCGAGTTATCTTAAGAAATGCCTAAAATAGATATTTGTTCCTAATATTTAGCAACAAACTTAACACCTATGACAAAAATCTCAATATCTAATCAAACAAACTCAATAAAAATGTATTCTAGAGACATTTCGTAATTATTACAGATATAATAAAATAAATTAGGGAACCAACTCCCTTGGTAAATGTTTGCGACCCATGAGGTCAATTTTTAAGATTTACTTCCATATGCTCTTGCATCAGACTTCTAGGGAAGAAAATAACTATCCATTAGGTATTCAAGGTCTGCACCATACTTGGAGATTTATGTTGTTGTCATTCAAGTAGCAGACTCTGTTGGTCGACCATTCCATTTGACCAAGTACTGGAAATACTCTTTGCCTTTGGTTTTCCTTAATACCTTCTTATCCAATACTGTCTCGATTTCCTTTTACACTACTCGGGGTATTTGTTATTTCCATTCTACAGTATGATATTCATAAATTACAGGTTCATCTAGTGAAAGATCCTATGTCTCCTTGAAGGGATACAAATATGCAACATTAAAGATTGGAGAAATTCCAACACTACTTGGAAGTTCTATTTCACATGCATTAGAATAATTTTTTCTTAAATTCTACATGGTCCAATATTTTTAAGCTTTAATTTGATATAAGTCCCTACATGAAACTTCTCTTTCCTCAAATATGTCGTCACCAAATAACCAACCTAAAAATTCATCGATATTCTCTTCATATATGCTCCTTGTTTATACTTGTGGTTGTTGTCTTGGAATTTCTGTTTGACCCTTTCCTGCAACTATTTATGGCTGACATTGAAATGCTTTTTTTGTTATTAATAATTTTTTTAAATGCCACATGGCAACCCCACGTTAAGCACTAAAGAAATTACACATCTCCATGGGATGTAGAAAGCACCTATCAACAAAATATGACTTTTTTTTTATATATATAAAGGTGGGCATGCATCAATTGTGTCTAGCTCGGGTGGTTGGGAGGAATGATTGTTATTTTGCTCACCTAGGTTGAATTTCCCGAGTCGATAATTTGTGCAAGGTTAATAGATATGGAATTACACATCTCCCTCATACTAGGATGTAGAAAACGCCTATCAACAATATATATATATCATTCCTCCTAAGAATCATTCAATTGGGTTTATCATATATATAATTGAATGATTCTTAGGAGGAATGAATCTTGGGAGGAATGAGTCTTATGGGTTTATCTCGGGTGCTTGGGAGGAATGATTCTTATCCTTTCCACCCAGTTTCAATTCCCCACGTGGTTGATTGATTTGGGAAAGGTCAATAGATATGTATAAGTTGTTTTTTTTTTATTTGGGCAAAGGTTAATAGATATCTATAAGCTGATGGTTTTCCAGGAAGGGTTTCAAAGGTAAATATTTCATTTATTGTTGATGTTGGAATATATTTTTTCCCAAGGTAATCCATTACAGTGCAACAAACACTTGAAGTGGCCATATTAAAATATGTAGATAATATGGATTCAAAATCTAAAATTCACTATACATATATAGAGATAGGCAGTTTTAAAAAAATGACACTAAACAAAGACTTCAGTTGTGAAAGTTATGCCCTTAAAAAAGACAAAAGGTAACCAAAGTGCCACATGGCAAGTAGAATTTGGCCCACATGGTGATGAATACACAATGAGGTTGCTGAGTAAAAAAAATTCCTCAACAATTTAATAAAGTTATGAGATAATTCAAAGTTGCATAAAAAAATTAAAAGAGTAACTTAAACAATAGAAAGGCTTGAACTTAAGACCTCTCATAAATAAAGCAACTTTCAACCAAGTGAGTTAGTAATTAATATATAGCAAATTTGACAGAGGAGGGGAGATTTTTTATTTTATTTTTATTTTTATTTATTTTTACTCTTTTCCTCGAAGTATGTTCCTACCCCCAAAACCCTTGTTTTTTTGTACAAAAAACTTCAACATGGTCGAACACAAAAAACAAGTGAAATTTTCAAAAAAGTATATTTTGAAACTTTACAATAATGGGATTAGATTTCGGTTAGCTTTCCTATAAAATGCAAGTACTTTTTATGTTTCTCATTTGTCGAACTACCATAAAGCGAAAAGAAAAGAGCATACATAGAAGAGAAAACACTTTCCTCTATGTTTATGATTTGTCGATATCATACAAAGCACATGAAAAAGAGCATACACAGAACACAAAGAGTAGTAAATCAGAATAAAAACATTAAAAACAAAATATTAACTCAAAATTGTTTTAAATGAGTGCTTCCATATTTGAAAAAAATAATTGTATCTTGGGAAAACATAAACCTTTTCTAGTGAAACGAAAAGAAATGCTCTAGACACAATGGAACAATTTGCTCATCCCATAAATGAACAGAAATAACAGAACCCATAAATGTGACAACATAGGTTCAAGATATCAATCAAAAACACGAGTGGGTCTTCAGATAGAATATGATCCCATGCTCAACAAAACATCGTATCTCCACACATGATGAACACCCTAAGCAACCACTCACACAACTAGATCAAAGATCAATACACCAATGTTTTTATGTGGCTAAAACCCTCAAAGAGGGAAACAGTGCATGGCCCCACCAACATGGCCCCAACCAACATGGCTACTTGAGACAATATATTAATGCAAAAGAAAAAATTGTACATAAAATTTTCTCACAATTGATTTTCAAAAAATAACCCTCGATGGTCTTTAAATAGGTACCATTGAACAATTAGATGCTAAGCCAAAAATCAATAGTCGTTACTATCAAGGAGAATATGAGTCGTCAGAACGCTCTATGTCTAGAACATATCATAATTGTTGGATTACATAACCACAAATGCATACTAAAGAAACCCACTGAAGAAACACATTTTTATCTAAAGACACATTAGACCAAATTGATCTTAACTAAATCCTAAGTGTTTAAATATCCTAACTTTAACTTGGAATCATAATAGAACAAAGGGTCTTGGCATTAAACAACATGATTACCAATGTTGACTAGTGATTACTTGGAAAGTGTCTCTCAATGTATGGACAACATGTCTATCTGAATATTTGAAGGTTGAAGTACACAATCATAAAGAAGTGTTGTAGCAAAATAAAGTATCCATTGTCACATGATTCATATAATAGAAGTGACTCATAATGACCACATTACGGTTTTGATAATGGAAAACATGTTATATTCATATTCATATTTCTTTCTATTGAAATGGGGTACCACACCTTTTTGTAAACAACCAGAAAAATGGAATGGATGTCCATCTAGCAAACCACCCAATGCAAAAAACATAGCCCTACAAGCCAATTTCATTGTGTTCACCATGCTAATGTTGAGAGATACATTCTTCATAAATATGTTTCAACATCATGGATACCATGCAACTCCTCCTAGGAAACCATTGCTCAATTCAATTTTTATTAACAAGAGAGCACTAGTGTCTCAATGTTGTGAACGAGACTGAGAATGTTCTACTATTCCTTGGTGTATCTCAATTGATATGTAGAAAAAGTGAAACAACATTGCAAACACATAATCCTTTGAGTTCACAGTAGAAGATTTGTAGTCATAAAAAATAAAACCTATAATGTATGAGATTTACTTCTTGTAATTCAAACTTTTCTTGTGTAAATCATTTGATGCGACCATGTAAAACTTTGCCTAACTTTTTCACCTTTGGTTCTTTGGTGACTATATTGTAGGATGGGAGGCATAGAAGACAAAAGTTTGATTATATTGGCAAGCCATGTTAACCAGATAAATAAAGGGTGGAAATGTGTAAAATGAATGCTTCTCAAATCAACATGGGGATTAGTAAATTCACTTGTAACAAGAGGTGCAGGGTATAAATAAAAATTAAAAATGGCATAGTGCTTTGCAAATAGAAGAAAAAAATGTGCACTAAATAATATATATTCTAAATGTACTCTATGCATACAGAAGAAAAAAATATATACTAGATGGTATTAGAGTCTATGATAGTACCAGTTGTCATGATTATGTTACACATTCAAAATGTCACAATTTATATTTAAAGCAAGAGAAACAATTGGCATAAGCCATTTCAAGAGGGAAAATTCCTTGTGTTTGACCATCTCAGCACGATGTTGGGGAAAGCAAAGGTGCTTCAAGAATAAACACAAATGGCCAACACTCAAGTGATGATTCAGTGCTTACTTAAACTAGCTGCAAAACAAAGCAAAACCAATGCTTCCAATGATGAAGAAAGTCAACACTCCCTCTGGAAATACAATGATTACATGTAAGTCTACAATATAGGTGAACATGAGACCGAAGCTGATCCGGATTATTTTCGACACGAAATGAGATCGGAGATATAATAAAGAAATGCACAGAGATATCGTAGATATTCAATAATATAACAAAAATGTATCAGAGATGCAACCAGAAACACATATATACAGTAATACATGATTTCTATTAATGAAAGAAATGTACAGAGATTGTAAAAATACAGAGTGAAAGACTCACTAGAATGGTGGCAGCTTATCTCTGAGAAGAGATGTGACAGCTACTCGCATTCACAAGAAGATGATTACAATGAGGCTCTGAAGGCCTTTTTACAATAAGAAGGAATGCCAAAAACCATAGACATCCAAAAACCTAACCCTAGGAGATGAAGTGCCAAAAGTCATGTGGGCCCTGTTTGGGTAGGTGAGTACATCAACTTCCCGGGGTTGTAATTTTTGCATACGATCTCCGTTTTAGGCGTGTGATAGATCGTTGGAAAGGTATCGTCGAGGAGATTCATTTTGGGGGCTCAATAATTCCTTTAGCTATCATTGTTAACCTCTATCTAGAAAAAACTTCATTTGGGCCCTCAAAATGGCCCCGGAAGTTAAAACCTGCTAAAAATAGTAAATTGCCAAAATTGCTAGAAAACTATTTTGAGCCATTTGGAAAAGGTGGGTGGCCACCGATATCCACCTGGATCAGAAGCTTATGCAATTACAACGATATACACTTTACCCAAATAATATCCTAACCATAAAACTAAAGATTATAATATTTTAAAATTAACAATATTCCAACAACAAAAGAGATACCATTGTCTATTTCTCAATACTTAAAGCACAAAAATAAGATTATCATTTAAGGAATCACATGTTTCATTATCAAGTTTTCAAAATTTAAATGCATGTCTTGAATGAGAAGGGGTTATTTCCCTAATTCTAGGTTTTGTAATTGTGAACAATATTGACAAGAAGAGCACTACTAAACATAAAATATTTGTATAATGCACAATTGCAACAAATGATGCATGCAAGCACAGTACCAAACTAGGGCTTAAATAGTCTGAAATTTTTTCATATCATTAATACCACCGAATCATCCCAGGTTTATACTATTTGCAAACAATGTAGCATAACTAATCTAGCCTATTTAATCACTTCTAGCCAAATCATAAATGATAGTGTTTGACATAAAATATGAAGAGGAAAAACTGACCCAACACGATGCTAATGAAAATCAAAAGAGTTTCAAGGCTACATGGAAATGCTCGATGCTCAAGTGCTTCAAGGATTATATAAATTGGGTGCAATATAAAATAAACGTCTAAGTAGCCATTGAAAAACGATGCCAAAGTATTTGAAAAGTATAGTAACACAAGTTTTATTCAAATGGTTTCTTATACCAACAAACTAAAAATCACAATATTTCAAAGCGATCATCTTGCAACAATGAATGAGAGACTTCAATATATTACCATAGTAACATAACACCATAAAAAAAGGGTTACAATGACTAAAGAAACTATGAAAATGAAGGAAAAACAAAATCCAATTAGAACATAAGAAATTTACACCACACTCAGTCTCACAAATATAAACTCAATCCTATAATTGTGTGTAGAGATCATAAACCACTACCAACATAGGAAATTCAATGGTCTCTATTTTTAAAAGGTTGAACAAACTATATTTGTAAAGCTTACCTCAAGTGAAAGTTAACCCCACTAAAAAGCGAAGCATGGATTTTGTCTTCACAAATCTTGATGTAATTTCCAACCACAAATCTACTTTCAACAATCAACATCGCAAGTGCCACAGGTGCAACAAAAAAAACCCAATGCCTAATCCAACCTTGAACCCAAATAAGAGAACTCCAAGTACAAGACAACTTAGTTTTTTTAGAGCTATCTTTTAAAGCTAAGAAAAGGAAAATTGTAGGGATTTACACCTTCAATGAAAATTAACCCATCTAATTAAGAAACCATCCAAAGCATATATGTAGAGATTGATGCAATTTGTATCCACAAAGCCACCTCCAAGCCACCTACACAGAACTCCAAAAAGAAAATGCTAAAGAAAATAGCCTTAGAATACCACAATGCATTTTCAAGCCTAACACCTAACCTAATACACATAGCACAACACTTCAGACATAAGAAACATAGCCTTCAAGATCTTAGAGGCTTCACAATAGATCCCTCCTACAATTTTTTTCAAATTATCGATGCAAATGCAATAAGCCCATGATGCAAAGAGAAAAATAGAACAAACATAGAGACAAAGAGAACAAAACCAATAACATAGAGATAACAAAACCATGAGAACCCTTTGATGAAAATTGCCAAAAATTGATAAACTAAGAGTGCAGGGATAGAGACTAATAAAATTGCCAACCCAAAACTCCAAAACACACAAAAAAAAAATTGTTTAGTGCAATGAAAGACCGCACAAACATGGTTTTCTATTGCACATCCTATAATTCTGTTTTCACATCCTCCCTCTGTGACCCCAAGGACCTTATAAAATCATCTCTAAAACATAGATAAAATCAAGGCGTATAAATGAAGAAAACAAAACCCTCAAGGGAGAAAGAACACAACCACAGAACCCTCCCATGCAAAATTGATGGCTAATACCACAAAATTCAACCCACAATCATAGAGTTTTCAACATTGTCACAGTCAATATTCATATTTCTTGTCTAGCCTTGGATCAACACAAATAGGCACTTAAATTTTTCCTTTTCCTACAACACTAAATTTCACTCTATCATAGATAAATCTGCACAGAATTATCACTACACATATATACCTATGCGCGAAAGCATCAACGAACAATGTTGACGAAATTTGTCACAGAAAATTTTGTGCAAAATTTAGTAACCAATGTGGGTGTGTCACGGGTCATTTTGCATGCAGTATCCTGCAACAATAGTAACTTGTCATGGATCTTTACATGGTGTTCCACTGCACCAAATCATGACTGTCTATTCCTGCGAAGACAAATACTCAAGAAATATTCTTTCAAACAAAAGTTTAGAACTTAGCTGAGATTAATTGCCCATAGTATTCTTGCAATTACATAAACTTGTCACTCTGTCAAGATAGTTTATACATATAATTTAACAATCCAAACATAGAGCGCGACAACACCACACACTCTGTTGTTTCTTAATATCAATGCAGGAGTAAATTTACACGAGAAAACTCATTCCTTCTTGGTCTCTTCGACCTGTGTGATCCACACTTTTACATATTAAATCTCACACACTTTCTAACCTATGCCTCTTACAAAGAATTCAATATATCTCGAGCTCTCAGATAGTTCACAAAAAATGAATCCCGAGTTATCTTAACAAATGCCTAAAATAGAAATTTGTTCCTAATATTTAGCAACAAACTTAACACCTATGACAAAAAACTCAATATCTATTCAAACAAACTCAATAAAAATGTATTCTAGAGACATTTCGTAATTATTACAGATATAATAAAATAAATTAGGGAACCAACTCCCTTGGTAAATGTTTGCGACCCATGAGGTCAATTTTTAAGATTTACTTCCATATGCTCTTGCATTGGACTTCTAGGGAAGAAAATAACTATCCATTAGGTATTCAAGGTCTGCGCCATACTTGGAGATTTTTGTTGTTGTCATACAAGTAGCATCCTCTGCTGGTCGACCATTCCATTTGACCAAGTACTGGAAATACTCCTTGCCTTTGGTTTTCCTTAATACCTTCTTATCCAATACTGCCTCGATTTATTTTTACACTGCTCGGGGTATTTGTTATTTCCATTATACAGTATGATATTCATAACTTATGGTTCATCTATTGAAACATCCTATGTCTCCTTGAAGGGATACAAATATGCAACATAAAAGATTGGAGATATTCCAACACTACTTGGAAGTTCTATTTCACATGCATTAGAATAAAATTTTCTTAAAATTCTACATGGTCCAATATTTTTCAGCTTTAGTTTGATATAAGTCCCTACATGAAACTTCTCTTTCCTCAAATATGTAGTCACCAAATAACCAACCTAAAAATTCACCGATATTCTCTTTGTATATGCTCCTTGTTTATACTTGTGGTTGTTGTCTTGCAATTTCTGTTTGACCCTTTCCTGCAACTCTTGCCTACTTACTACAAAATCCTCACCATCGACACTTCTTAATTCATTCTTTCCCAAATTCCTTAACTCATACACTCCCCTAGGATGCATTCCATACAAAATATGGAATGGTCTCATACCTTTTCTTCTATTTGGTGAGTCGTTATATGAAAAATAACCTTGGGAAATCACTTGATCTCATTTCTTAAGGCTCTCATTTTCACAAGGCTTCTCAAAATATTTCCTAGAATTTTGTTTACTACCTTTGTTTTTCCATTAGTCTGTGGATGATAGGCTGAGCTAAAAATGATATTAGTACCAAGATTTTTCCATAAGGTTCTCCAAAAGTGTACCACAAATATAGTATCTCTGTCATAAACTATATTTTTGGGTAAACCATGCAAGCTTACAACCCCTTTAAAGAAAACAATTACAATATTTGTCGCATCACTAGTCTTGGTACAAGCAATGAAATGAGCCATTTTTGAAAATCTATCTACCACAACATAGATTGAAATATTACCTCTCTATGTTCTTGGCAATCCCAACACAAAATACATTCTCATTGCATCCCATGGATTGCTTAGAATGAGTAGTGGTTGATACAACCTTGTATTCTGACTTCTCCCTTTAGCCTGCTGACAAATTTTGCACTTCTCCACAAAATTCTTCACTTGATTCTACATACTCAACTAATAATAAAAAAAATTTACCTGAGCAAAGGTTCTATCTTTTCCAATATGTCTTCACAATCCTCCACTGTGTTTTTCTTTGATCATATTTCTCCTCATTCAACACTTTGGTATGCACAATTTATTGTTCTTGAACAAAAATCCTTCCTGTAATATGTAGTCCAACCATTGAATTTTGTTACCAGTAATTGGATTTTCACAAGTGTTGGCCCTTGATCATGTTTAGATGCAACGCTGGTCAAGCTTGACCATTTTTGGGACTTCGACAAGCTAGTCGAAGACGGAGCGCCCAGGGGAAGCAGAAATCGTGGGATATCTCCCCCTTTTGCAGGATTTTTGGGTTTTAGGGTTTATGTAATGGGTATGGGATGTCGGCCCATGGGTCTTACCCATGTTTAGGCCCCTTTTGTAATGTATAAATAAGTATATAGGAAATGTAATAAGTAGACCTAGTAGTTTCTAGTCATTGATCGGCTTAGTGCATGGCTAGTTGGCTTTGTGCACGAACGTGTCAAGGTTTGCAGAGCTAAGTGAAAGTGTTGTATAAGAGGCTTTGTGCACGAACTGTGTAAGGATTTGTGTTGTGACCTAACTCAGGGAAGGAGGATCTGGCGAGGTGCGTGAAAATCTCCTGTCCTATGCATAGTTGGCGTTGTGGGTTGGTGCATGTAAGAAGATAGAAAGAGAATAATAAGAAGAGAAGAAGATTGGTGGATGTAACCCCACACTGGGGTGAACCACGTATATCCTGTGTCGATGTGCTTTGTGCTATGGTGTTCATATTGTTTATGTACTTAATTTCTTGATCTAGATGTATGATATATCCAGTTGATGCTTAGTGCTTTATGACGTGAATGAATGTTAGATCTACTTTGATGTTATGTGCTGAATGGTTAGATATGCTTGGATCTTGGTTTTTACTGTGCTTATCTGTAATTAGGGTTTTGACCTGCGATGTGAATAGGGGTTAAAGACTAATGAATGTTAATTTCTAAATGCTTTGTTAAGTATTGTGATCACAGATCTGTTTCCCAGCTAGGTTGTAGACATTTGAGTCCTGCAACCCCCCCTACCTCTACCTCGAGTGAGACTTCATCTTCTTTGTAGGTGTTACCAAAAGGGTCGGTAGTTAGGGTTTTGTTGGTGCATTGCTAAATCATTGAACCCTAGGTCTGCCCCTGTGCCAACAAATGGTTCTGCTGCCAGGACCCGAAACTATGATTGCTAGGAAATGAAGAAAAGAGAAAGCTCTGTGCGTAGATCTGTTGATGTAGTGCACAATATTCTACTTGAATTGTGAATCTCTGTGCTAAGAAGGGAATCAGATCTGAAGAAAAGAGGTAATATCTTAAAGCTTTGTGCTCTAGTAAAGGTAAGTTAACTGGAAATTTTTGTTTCGAAAGAATGGATCTAGGTATGATTGATAGATTTTGTCCTAGTCTGGAAACTAGGGCACGACTAGAAGATAGAATATTTGATATGCATAAATCTGATAGAAATAATGAAATATATGTTATTCCTATGCATAGAAAGAATTTTTGGACTAACAAGTGGATGCAGGATCCTGGAAAGAATTTTTCGTAGGTTCATCACTGTGATCCCAGTGTGCAGTACAAGAAAGGTTTGGGATCGGTTAATAGAAAGAAAGGATTGACTCTTTGTTATAGTTGCAGAAGATCGAGACATCTTGCTAAGGAATGCCCTGGTACAGGTCCTATTTGTCTTTGTTGTAAAGTTGTTGGTCATGAGGTTTTGGATTGTCCTAGAATGATTTCTAAAGTTGAAAAGATGAATATGAGACAAGAAAACCATGAAGAAGGTCAAGAGACTAAGGATATTCTAGAACAATAGAAAGAATCAGAGACTATATTATTGCAGATGAAAGAAACCATGAGTGATCACAGAGACATCAATTTACCAGAGATCTTAAAAGAAAAGAAGTGTATAGAAATAAGAATAGGAGACTTCGACATACATTGTGTTCTGGATGAGGAAACACAAGTGAATATCACGATAGAAAGTACTTGGGAAATTTTGGGAAAGCCTGCTATGATTCCTTCATTGGGAGGAATAAGATTGTTTAAAGGAAATATGATAACCCTATGTGGAAGACTTACTAATGTACCTATAGTTATTCATGGAGCATCAACAAGAGAAGAATTCGAGATCGTTAAGTTTGTTGAGAAAAACACTCCTTTTGCACTTTTGCTAGGAAGGAATTGGATTGAGAAAGATCAGATCCGAAGGAAAGAAGAAGAGGAAGCCATAGAACCAAAAAAAAAAAGAATTAAAGGACTTCATAGTCGAGAAAAAAAAATGACTAAGAGAAGAACAAGAGGACAAGTTGAAGCAACTAAGGGCCAAAGACCTGGCTGTCAAGGTTGAAAGAACGCAAGAAGGCTTAAAGAACCTATCCATGCAAGAAAGAATAACACCTACCCCAGAAACAGTAAGAGAAGAAGTATTACCCTCGAACCCTGTGAACGACCCTCAAAAGTGCGAAGTTACTATGCTAAGAGAAGATAAGAATAAGAATGGAAAGAGGGATCGAGCAACTCAGATCACATGAAATAAGGCCAGGAAGCTCAGTAAGAAGAAAGATAAGTTAAAAATACTGCAGGAGGTTCCAGTGAAGACTTCATAGGAATTAGGCTTGCAAAAATTGAACATCACCGGAATAACAAAACAATGCAGAAGAGAACTTCACCTTGGGGAAGCTATATGACCATTGGAGGTGTCCTGACCGTTAGAAAGATGCTTGGGAACGGATAGAAACACAGTTATTGACGTAAATATCGTCATTGGACCATTGGGAACATGCCACAATGGATGGAATCGTATTGATTGAGGCATTCATGTCGATTGGAGGAGTCTGTTACGACGTTGTTTACTTAATCCGTCGAATGCCTCACCAGGGACACTTTTGCAAATTTTGATTATCCAAGCTAACAGAGAACTAATTACCACTGCGCTATGATTTTGAGACCTCTCCACCCGTTTTACTTACCTTGAGTGTCCAGTTGCCTACCCGAGACATTTGATCACGAGCGTGCATGTCGGGCGACCTTAGCGCAGTAGAGAAGTCCGTAGAAGAAATATTGATTTACCTTATGGCTGAGAAGGTCATGTCCACAGGAGTACAAGCCTCATCAATGGGAGGATTGCAAGAATCCCCCTCAACTGCACGATGATCCAGTTGATTTGGGCCATCCCTAACTGCGACGAAGAAGAGAAGCAAGCACCACGACAACCTGGCGAACGTGAAGCTCATCCCGTCGGTCTTGCTTGACTACATCTCGCCTCTAGCTGGCACGGTTAGTAGTGACAATGTTCTGAGAGATTTCAAGTACAAACTCATCACTGCGTACCTCCCGAAGGGGATACGCGTAGTGGGATCGAAGCTAGGATTAATCCTTGACCTTAAGATCAACGACTTTAACTTGGGAGACCGGAAGAATTATGTATTTCTCGCACCACATAAGTACTTGACAAAGAAAACAGGGAAGAAGCTAAAGATAGTCCCCCAACCATGGACTAAGGAGATTGCGAGGTCCACCATCCTCAACGTCATGAAGATACCCCACTTTGGAAGACATTAGGAGGTTAACACATTTTTTAAACTCCTCCTGTCGTGATACCATGGAGGTTATCTATGGTTAGACAGGTGCGTGACTGTGGATTCGACGCTGATCCACATGATCACTAGATTAAGAATGTAGGGACCGAACCCTCAGAAATTATACCCAGTGAAGGTTGCAAATTGTGCCCTGACGCAACAAATAAAGGACACCTACGACTATATGGAGAAGGGGAAGCAGGGCTACAAGGTAGCCTCCATCCAAGATGGTGCAGTGCGCCTAGCTTTCCAGTTGATCACTGGTAAAATCATCAGGAAGAACATACCAATACAAGTCACGAGGTTCGTCATTGACCTCGCAGGAAATTGCATTGAAGGGATGCAAATGAACTGGGTGAGCTACCTCGCTTAACTAGGGTGAGAAGGATTGTCATGAAGCGTAGGACCAAGGCTTCGAGTTTCACTTCAACGGGTTTCTGGTTGTCATTGCCTTTGTCTCTTGGGAGATGTCGGAGAGAGCGACCTTCCCTGAAGTCGAGCCATCCGAACCACTGGCTGCGAGGTTCACCACATTGTGGTATTCAAGTGATATGGCGAAGTAGTGGCATTCAAATGTTGTCTTCCACACTTACTACTTACAGCTCATGCGAGCCATTGAGTCATTCCCTCGAATGACTCCGAATACCTTGCATACTTACAGGAGAATAGCTAATTTCCATGTAGACAATCACTTCATTTACATTGATGCACGAAGAGATGAAATCAAGGAGGAGATGCAATCGTATTACAAATTAACCGATGAAGACATGGAGGAGATAACCAAGGAATGACCGACTGAATTCCTTGTACCAATCGAACAAACATATCTCTCCAACCCTGATATCATTAGAATTCCTGTGGTCACCCGTGAAGAATATGATGGACCAAGCAGCGCCAAGACAAAGAAGATGAAGGAAGAAGTGCAGAAAATAAAAAGCGCATCAGAGGAAACTACATCTGATTCACCTAGATGAGGAGGAGGCGATGAATTAAACCAAGAGGAGGAAGGGGAAGAAGACAAGTAGGAAAAGGGTGAAGTGACACCACCTAAGGATCCCCTTACGAATGCTGAGACATCAAAGAAAAGAAAGGTTTCTCTGAAGAAACCTTCAGTGCAGAAGAAGTCACGAGCCAATAAACCCCAGTCACAGACTGTGCTCACAGTGGATGATATTGATCTTGTCATTGCAGCTGTAGCAGACACTTCAGAGGATATTTTTCAATGAAACGAAGCCAAGCAGGAGACAATGTATGACAGGATCGAGGTGGAGCTGAAAGGGGTACAACACGCCCTCTATTCAAGCCACGCAGTGTCTACTGCGCCCTCATCATCAAAAGGTGAGAATTGGGGGATGATCCCACCCAATTGTGAAGGATAGAAGACGCTACAGAGGCTTACCTTCATCGAGTACATGAAGAAAAAGAGCAGGCCACAGAGGCCTTGAAGAAAGAAAAGGAGGAAGGCCTAGAGAAACTTCGGGTTGCATAGGAAGAAAAAGATGACCTCCGAACAAAGTTTGAGGAGGACAAAGAGCAGATCCAAAGAGAAAAAGACTAGTTGTTCGTAGAGAAGACTGCGGTCAAGGAGGCAGTGGCTAGAGCACTTCTCTCTGTGTTAGGCTTGGACCAAATGGAATAGGAAACAACTAAGAGCCAAGTGGGAAAGCTCGTTGAAGCCATTCAACAACTTCAAGCGTGAGTAGCAGAGCTAGAACTGCAAGCGATGCTGAGCACTCTGTAGGAAGTAAGAGATCATATTGAAGAAACTGTTAGGAGTGTAGTAGAAAGAATCAGGGCATTGGCTACAGAATAAAAGAAGATCAATAACCGAAGTGCACAGACCTATGAGCGCCTTGCGGAAGACCTAGAGTTGAGGAGATTGGAGGCACAACTCCAGGAGGCAAAGCAATTGACATCGACAATGAAAGTGCATTTGAAGCTGCTTATCGTAGTGGAGAAGATGAAAAGGTTGTAGGAGCAATGCGCAGTTTAGAAACAGGTCAATACCATTCAGAGTAGAGTCATGTAAGTGACCGAGAGACTCTAGTCGGTGCAGGATGAAGCCTGCACACTTTTTGAAGAGATCGAGGAACAAGGTGCACAGTTGGAACAAGTGGTCACCATGGTGGAACAATGCTTCAAAGGGTTGTCACCAAGAAAGTCATTTAGGAGTTCGCCGAACAAGAGGCTTTGGAAAAGAAGAAAGTCAAGGCAACTCGAGCTAAGATCGAGGCCTTCGAAGTAGATTTGGCCAAATCATAGTGACTCAGGACGAGTCACAGGTGAGTGTTGGGGGCCTGTTGGCCCTTGACTAGGTTTAGAGGAAACGTTGGTCATGCTTGACCATTTTTGGGACTTTGATAGGGTGGTCGAAGACGGAGCGCCTAGGCGAAGCGGAGATCGTGGGATCTCGCCCCCTTTTGCAGACAATTTGAGTTTTAGGGTTTATGTTACGGGTATGGGATGTTGGCCCATGGGTCTTACCCATGTTTAGGCCCCTTTTGTAATGTATAAATAAGTAGCTAGGCTATGTAATAAGTAGACCTAGTAGTTACTAGTCATTGATCAGCTTAGTGCATGGCTAGTTGGTTTTGTGCATGAACGTGTCAAGGTTTGCAGAGCTAAGTGCAAGTGTTGTGTAAGAGGCTTTGTGCACGAACTGTGTAAGGATTTGTGTTGTGACCTAACTCAGGGAAGGAGGATCCGGCGAGGTGTGTGCAGATCTCCTGTCCTATGTGGAGTTAGTATTGTGGCTTGGTGCATGTAAGAAGATAGGAAGAGACTAATAAGACGAGAAGAATATTGGTGGATGTAGGCCCACACTGGGTTGAACCACATATATCCTGTGTCGATGTTCTATGTGCTATGATGTTCATGTTGTTTATGTACTTAATTGCTTGATCTAGATGTATGATAGATCCAGTTAATGGTTAGTGCTTTATGACGTGAATGAATGTTAGATATACTTTGATGCTATGTGTTGAATGGTTAGATATGCTTGGATCTTGGTTGTTACTACGTTGATCTGTAATTAAGGTTTTAACCTGCGATGTGAGTAGGGGTTAAAGACTAATGAATGTTAATTTTTAAATGCTCTGTTAAGTATTGTGATCACAGATCTGTGTCCCAGCTAGGTTGCATACACTTGAGTCCTGGAACCCCCCTGCCTCTAATTCGGTTGAGACTTCATCTACTTCACAGGTGTTGCTGAAAGGGCCAGTAGTTAGGGTTTTGTTGGTGCGTTGTTGAAGCGTTGAACCCTGGGTCTGCCCCTGTGCCAACAATAAATTGCATAGGCATCCTTGAAATCTATATCATCTCGATACATTTCTTTTTAACTATCAAAGCCTAAAGTGTTGACTTGAAATTCTTGCAAAATTAAATTAATTCTACACAAAGCTTCAACAACCTTATTAGTCTTACCACTTGTGTGTTTAATCACAAAAATAAATTTATGCACAAATTCAATCCACTTGTCATGTCTTTGATTCAATTTTGGTTGACTACTTATAATTTATAATGCATGATTGTCACTATACAAAAAAAATTCCTTGGGCATGAGGTAATGCCTCCACTTCTTAAGTTCTTGAACAATTGCATAAAATTCCTTGTCATAAGAGAAATATTTTTGTTTTTCCTCATTTAATTTCTCACTAAAATATGCAATTGGCCTTTGCTTCTGACTTGAGAAAAATCCTATTGCAGTCCCACTAGCATTGGTCTCAACTTGAAAGAATTTATCAAAGCTTGGAAAAGCTAACACAGGCTTTTCAGTAATAATTTTCTTCAATAGTTTAAAATGTATATCATCTTCTTCAATCCACTTAAACGGATGTTGGTTTTCTTTGATATTTTCTACAATAGGTTCACATATTTGAATTCATATTGTAATGAAATTTGTATAGAAACTTGCAAGTCCATGGAAAGTTCTTACCTCAAATCCACATCTCGGGGTTGGCCAATTCCCAATTGTTTGAACCTTTTCTAGGTCCATTTTCAAACCTTCTTCAGATAATACAAAACCCAAATATATCAGCTCCCTCTTCATAAACTACATTTCTTCATATTTATCAGCAATTTTTCCTTCTGCATGGTACTCAAAACCATCTTGATATGCCTTAAATGTTCTTCTATCTGGCTATAGATCAGGATGTCATCTAGATAGACTATCACAAATTTTCCAATAAATTCATTTAAGGCCTCAGTCACTAACCTCATAAATGTACTAGGAGCATTTGTGAGCCCAAAAGGCATCACCAACCATTCATACAATCAAGTATTAGTCTTGAAAGCAATTTTCCATTCATGCCCTTCTCTAATTCTAATTTGATGGTACCCACTCTTTAAATCAATCTTTGAAAAATATTTTGAACCACTCAAACAATCCATCAAATCATCATGCAAGACAATGTAAATTTGTACCTTCTGGTGATTTTGTTGATTGCTTTGGAGTTAGTGCACATGCGCCATCCTCTATCCTTCTTTGGGCTAAGTATTGTTGGTACAACACATGGAATCAAACTCTCCTTCACCAAACCTTCATCTAATAGTTATTGTACCTGTATTTTAATCTCTTCATTCTCTTGTGGGGTCATTTTATAGGTTTCTTTGTTAGGAAAACTTGCTTCTGGAATTAAGTCAATATTATGGCTAGTACACCTTATAGGGGGTAATTCATTTGGAGAATCATCAACTATAATATCAACAAACTCATCCAACATATCTTTAACTTCTATATGTAAATCATCCAGATTTTTATTAATGAGTATTATGTTTGGCTAAAAAATTAAGGAAAAATGCATCTCTTCTTCTTTCTTGACTTCTTGCAACAACTCCCCACTTATCAACAATACACTTGGACTAGCTTCTTCTTTGACTCCTTCATCCTGCAAAGGTAACAACACATTCTTGTTCCCAATCTTTTTGAGAGACTAAGTGTTCCTTCTACCATCATGGATGGATTTTCTCTCATATTGCCACGGCCTTCCCAACAAAATATGTCAAATGTCCATGGGCATTATATCTCATAACACCTCATCCCTGTAGCTACCAATTCTGAATTCCACTTTATACTGTTCATTCACCAAAATCTGTTGTCCCTTCTACAACTAAGAGACTCTATAGGGAGTGGAATGTACTAGCCTCTGCAATCCCAATTTCTCTACCATTTATGTGGAAAAGAAATTGTCTATATTACCACTATCAATGACAATTTTATTACACTTACCTTTTGAATTACATGCATTCTTGAACAAACTTTTCCTTTGAGTTGGTTCATGAACCTCCTTTTCTTCCTTAACCAAAAATATCTTCAACAACAATGATTACCCTACCTAGGGAGTCTCTTCTTTTGCTATTGCATTCACATCTTCTTCCTTTTTTTATGAAACATGTGTATTCCTCTGATTTGTTGCCTTGTTCTTTGGATAGTCCCATGTCATGTGTCATATCTTACCACATGTATAACATCTCATTTCTCTACCTCTTCCTCGGCCTCTTGAGAAAAATCTTATGCCTCTTGATTCTCCTCCTCTTGGTGATGGCTGCTTGAACTTCTTGCCTCTTATTTTGAAGGTTGAAATCTTCCTCTGTTAGATTGTCCTTTCCCTCTTACTAGACCCCTTCCTCTATTTCTCTGGTTCTACTTTCTGTCCAGCTTCTTTCTTCCTTCAAAGATACTTGGTATGCATCTTCAACAATTCTCACAGACAAAAGGTTGATTTCATCTTGAATTTCATACCTCAAACTGTTCAAGGATAAATTCGTGAGTGCGGACATAGACCAATCTCCACAGATCCACCTGGATCTGGAACAAACTGAGACAGAATACTACTCTTTCCCTAGTTCTAAAGTATTGAATGGACAAGAGAGGAAGGATGATATACTTACTTGTGAAAGCTCTCCTTATCTCTGTTGATCCTCACTCTGCTACGATGCTCTTGCGTCGTCCAATCACAACAACACAAACCAATCACAACAAAGAGATTAATATATTCAAAACTCTAGACTATACATGTGATCAAGGAGTCATATAATAATGTGATATCATCATTATGGGAAAGGG